>QEPC01013820.1:388745-424205 GCA_003113815.1 Sphenodon punctatus
CGAGCAGAAATGTGCAGCACGTCTACTTGGCAGTGACGGCGCACTGGTGGCAGGACCCGGAGGCAGCTTTTGGGAGTGGCAGGAGGGATCCCAAAGCAGGGTATAGGTGGGCCCTGCTTCAGGCAGAAGTAATGGACAGCCCCCACACAGATCGGAACATTGAGGCAGCCCTGACCGCCATGGTGAGGGAGTGGGTCATGCCAGGTGCACCCTTCACCAAGGGGTGCGTGGTGATGGACAACGTGGCCAACATACTTAGGGAAGTAGGGCTGATGCGGCAACAGCTTTGATCCACGCCGCGATTCCATTCCGCCATTTCAGAATTGCCCGCGCCACACCTTTTCTGCTGACATTCCGCTAATTCCACCGACATTCTGCAAATTCGGAAACTATCAGAAAAATTGCAGAATTGTTGGAAACTGTTGGAAAACTGCTGTTCCGCTATTTCGTGGGAATGGCGGAATGGCGGAAGTAGCAAAAATGGCATGTTTCCACTATTTGTGAAGCCTGTGGAAGTAGCGGAATGAAATTAGAGGAACTGCGGAAGTAGCGGAATGAAACTAGCGGAATAAAAGCCTCTGCCATGCCGTACCACTAATTGTGGAAATGCTGTGTCCAGCGGAATTAGCTACCGCTGCGACTTTCCGCTACAGCCCTATCTGTGATAGGGGTTTCACCAGCATCCCTTGCACCACACACACCCTTCACCTGGTGGTCAGGGATGCTCTGGACTTGGGGGAGAAGGGGATTGGGGCAGGCACCCTTAGCTCCCTGATTGAGCGGGGGAGGAAGCTGGCCCGTTTCTTTAAGTGGAGTGGGAAGGGCAGTGACTTCCGGGTGAGGTAGGCAGAGCAAGGCTCCCCAGTGCACCACCTGGTGCAGGTTGTGTCCAACCGGTGGAATTCGACCTTCCTGATGCTCGAGCAGCTTCTTGAGCAGAAAGCTGCCTTGCATCAGGTTCAACTGGTGACGGACATCGGGGCACCTCCAGGGTACAATGGGGTGGAATGGAAGATCCTGGCTCACACTGTCTTTGGGTTGAGACCGTTCCTGGCCATGATGGAGACCATCAGCTCCTCCATGGCCACTGTCAGCCAGGTGATCCCTCTGGTCCAGAGTCTGCACAGGAGGCTGGATGAGATTATCCAGGGGCAGGATTGTGGCCCTCCGAGCAAGAAGCTGGTGACTGAGGCGGTTGCCCTGGTGTGGCAGCTGAAGGCAGGGCTGAAGGTACGGTTCAATGAGCTCCTGCAGCGGGAGGAATACATTTTGGCAACCATGCTGGACCCCAGGGTCAAGGGCAGCGTGGCACACCAGACACTGCTCTATGGCCACTGGAAGGGTGAGCTGGTGGAGAGGGTCCAGCAGACAGAGAGGGCTCTAGAGAGTGTGCGGCGGCAGCAGCAGCAGCAACAGGACGCCCCTGGGGATGGTGGGAGTGGGAACAGCCACCCCTTTCAGCCAGCAGGGTCTATCCCTGCCCCCAGCCCTAGCAGTAGCAGCACCAGCAGCAGGCTGAGCAGCAGCAACACCCCTACTGTGAGCAGCAGCTGCAGCTCATATGTGCAGGCCACTCTGGCGAGCATGGGGCCGTGCACAGCAGGGCAGGCAGCCTGGCTGAGGGCAGTGGTGGAGGTGCTGCCCAGGCAGAGTTAAGTGAGGGAGTACAACAGCACCTCAGCAGCAGTGGAGAGCTACCTGGAGGAGGAGTTGTACACTGAACCCAGTAGCGATCCCTTGGCCTGCTGGGCTGGCTAGACCAACGTCTGGCCGGCCCTGCCCAAAGTGGCCAAGGGTATATTGTTCTGCCCACCAACGAGTGTCCCCAGTGAGCGGGTGTTCTCTATGGCAGGGGACATTTTCTCGCTGCACTGCCTGAGACTGGGGGCCAAGTTGGTGGAGCAGTTGCTGTTCATCAAGGTGAACCTTCTGCTGTTGAGATTCCAACCCTGGGCAATGTGCCCCACTGGCCTGGTAATCCCACTGCTGCTGTCTGCTGATCCATGGGTGCTCTGCCCTGGCAAATCCAAATGTGCCCACGCAATCCTGCTGCTGCCGTCTGCTGCTCATTGGGAGCTCTTCCCTGGCAAATCCTACCATCCTGGCTCCATGGGTGTTGCGTACAGGCAAATCCTGCTGCCGCTGTCTCTGCTGTTCCACGGGTTCTGTGCCCGGTCAATCCAATGTCTGTTCCTGATGCCGTCTACCACTTCTGTCCCAGGATAGGGCTGAAGCGGCAGCAGCTGTTACTGCGTCGCCATTCCATTCTGAGAATTCGGCACTTAATGTGTCTTGCTGCTGACTTCCCCTCGATATTTCCGCGATTCCGCATTACCTTCTGCCTGCATCTGCAGATGCGGCATGTCTGCAGTTTGTGAACACAGGCGGTTTTATGCCGCCTTCCGCCACTGAACGCGAGTCTCTGACGCACCGTGATGCTGAATAATAGATCATTGAACGAATGAACTTAGAGTGACTCTGACTACCTGCTTCAGAGTCCGCTGCAGGGGCGTAGCCACTGGGGCGGGGGGTGCATTTGCACCCATGCCCTGCCCTGGGAGGGGACTGACAGCGATCAGGGCCGGCCGCAGGCATATGCGGTGTCCGCGGGAGCTGAGAGCCCTGCTCCCGAGTCCCAGAGGAGTCTCTCTTGCACCACCGGCACCACCTTTTTAAACAGCTCAGTTGTAGCCCCACAGCACTGTTACGGGATGGGGGAAGGGTCCGTCCCCTCATTCACAGCGAATGTTACTGCCTTGTAAACAAAGTTCTTCTTTGAGGGGCTCCTTCCATTCTCACAAATGGGAGAGTGTACCAAGCCTAGAAAGAGGCGGTGGGGGAATTTTCTAACAAAATGACACTCCAGGAAGGTTGGATCTACAGCCTGGGAAGGGGGTAGCAGGCAAGGGGCAGCCTGCTCTGGGGGGGGGGTCCATTCAGCTGGGGGATGGTTGGTTGTTCAGTGCTGTCTCTGTTAGAAGGATGGACAGATCCTCCCTCTTCCCTTTGTGATCGCCGCATAGAGAGAACTGGGGGTGCAGAGTAGCTACAATGAGGCAGAGAGCCATCCCAACAAAGGGGAAGAATTTGTCCTTGGCACCCTAATGCACAAGAGAATTCACAGAAGAGCAGGGATTTCCCCCACCCGCCAATCCCCTGGATCAGCATCAGGAGTCAGGCGCTTGCTCACTGCGACCGGGGATCCCTGCACTCTAAGCAGGACAGAGACTAGTGTGCCCCCTGATGCTGATCCAGGGGATGGGGGGGGAGTCCACGGGTACCCCCAGGGGCCAAGCACCGAGCCTGCCTGCCCAGGCAACCCGGGGTGCCAAGTCCCAAGCCTTCCCGGTCTCTGCTGCTGCTGTGTCTCCGATGGCCTGCCATGCCCCCATCGGCACTCCTGGAGTGCCCCAAGCCTCTGCCGCGGCCGAACTTTCTGAACATTCAGGGGGGTCCGAACTCCACGGGACTGAACCCGAACTAAGTTTTTAGTCTGAACGTCCGAACATCTGAACCCCGGTCTGTTCGTACATCCCTACTGAGTGTTTCTTTGTTTTCTGGGGACATGCCTGCCCAACTTCCTAATTGGCTCCCAGTCTTATAGAAGGCATGCTGGGAGAAACAGGAAGCTGGTGGAGCATCTGTTTCCTTTCCTTGCTTCTGTAGCCCACTCCCCTTGCTAGTGTTATCCGGTTGTTTCTTTTCATACTGATGTTAGTCCAGGCTTTCCCTTCCCCCTTTTGGTCCCTGATCCTTGTGTTTGTCCAGGTGTGGCTTCCTTTTACCTTCTGGTTGCTTACCATAGTCAGGGCCCTGAGCCAAATTACAGAACCCCCCACCCCCCGCTGGGTCGATTGGCAGGAACGTTTATTCAGTTCCCCGATCTGACCCAACCAGGGGTGGCCCTTCCTCCCCAGGATGTGTAGCCACTGCACTGGCTGCACATTTAACACCCGATGTCACAACACTTGAAAAGGGATTCAGTCATGTCAGAAAGGGGTGGGCAAAGTGGCTCTCCTGCTCCCGCCCCTCCAGCCCCCTCTCCCCACAGCCATGCTAGAGCCAAGAAGAGCTGTCTTGATACATTGTTGCTATGGATATGGTACCCATGACTAATTCTATCAAAGTTTTCTTGAAGATCTGAAAACCCACTGGACTTCAAAATATGACACGCTGTAAAGTTGTGAAAACTCACATGCGTATGTTAAATATATATCACTGAGCTTTTTTCTCATTGGTCAGTATTAGGGTCTTTGTCTAAAACCTAGAAATGTATCTGGGGTGTCATCCGCACCCCAGACTCCTTTCCTGCAAGCTGTCGACTCTCCCAGCATTGGAGCTTGATTGCGACCTCATCTAACTCTGGTATATAAACTTAATTTACTTGGGCATTCAACCTTGTGTCTGGCTCTCTGTGTCTGACCCCTTGGGGGCTGGCTATCAGGTTGTACCACAGGGGTTAATCCCAAATGGTACCCATTTAGTCCCCAATGGGTTACCCGCATTGTTGATTACTGTCATTACATTATTGAGTTACCATTATTCCATTGTCGAGTTACCAAATTACCGTTTTCACGTCCATTTCTATTCATCCATCGATCATTCCATGGCCTCTCTCGATGTGGGTGTTCATGATGATGAAAATGGCGAAATGCAGAAATTCGGAAAGACGCTAAAATGGTAACACGGTAAATTGGAATGGGTCGGTAAAATGGCAAGTTGGTTATTCAGTAATGGTAATGCCCAGTGTTTGAAGTAATTAATGGATACCCATAAGGTAACTGATAGATGGCCAGAAATTGCGAGTGGGTACAAAGTTTGGTGTGCATTTTGGCTCACTCTGCACTACATAGCATTGCTTCATTCTGTTTAAGAGGGAAATTCGTAATTGACCAAAGTATCCCAGTTTGAGGTATGAAAGAGAATGCCAATATTTTATGAGTGCTTGTTAAAAATGTTGATCCTTTCCCATTCAACCCGCAGCACATTCAGTTATACACCAGAACTTGAACTTATTGGGCCTTAACTCTTATTTTTCAGAAATTCTACAATGGAATCTTGTTGAGTCAAGTTCTGTAGGACCTCTATAAAAATCCAACCTATGCAGAGGTTAAATAAATGAAACAGGGTTTTTTAAATAAATGAAACTCAAGTGCAACTTTACCCTTTTGATAAAAAAATAATTGAGGAGATGAAGACAAAGTTGACGGGACCCACACTCATTGTCCAAAGCCAATGGGACCCACACAAACCAAAGTTAATGAGACCCAACATGGCAACCATACTCTCTCTAGAGAGAGCAAAAACATATTAGTATCTTTGATTAAATTAATTGTGGAATAAATTCCACTATTGCCATATAAGCACTTCTGATACTCCTACCCTCATTCAGCACCCCAGGAAATTATATTTACAAACAACTACAATAGGGGCAACCTGCCTGCCTTTCTATAGAACAGAGGTGGGCAAATGATGGCTTGGGAGCCACATGTGATTCTCCAGCACCTTTCCTGCGGCTCTTGGAAGAAGTGCTGCCTGGAGTCAAGGTTTCTGCAGCTTCCTCAATTTCAACTTGTAATAGGGATGGAGTAGCGCCAGCCAGAAAAGAACAGGCATGTGTAATAGAAGTGGATCACGCCATACGCTGGCACCAGAGGAGTGGATCACACCATAGACTGGCTACCTATAGCTTCCCAGGCACAATTCAGGGTGCTGGTTTTGACCTTCAAAGCTCTAATTGGTCTGGGCCCCACATATCTGAAAGATCGTCTGTCCTTCCATGTCCCATCGTGGCCCCTGCGATTGGCTGGGAGTGCTTCCCTGTGGGTACCATCTGTTAGCCTTGTTCATACAACAAGGGCTCACAGAGGGGGAATTCTCGGTTTCTACCCCAGTACTGGAATACCCTTCCCTGGGAGGTTCATTTGAGCTGAGCCCAGGCCCGAGTGTCTTCCAGAGGCAGTGTAAGACTTTTTTATTTGAAAAGGCGTTTGGCGGGTGAGAATTGGGGGTTTGGTGTTTGGCAGGGCTTTTGGGGTAGAGGTGTGAGAGGTGGTTGGGTGGGTACGTGGTTTTGGGTGGGTTTTGTGGGGTGGGGTTTTGTGGAATTTTTTTTAGGGTTTTGCTTGTGTTAAATCTTTTTATATATGTTGTAAGCTGCCCTGAGCCTTAGGGAAGGGTACCATATAAATTTAAATAATAATAATAATAATAATAATAATTAATGAAGGACAACACTAAGCACCAAACAAGTGGAAAAGCCCCAGGGACTTTAAGGACAAGCCCTCAGTCTGAAGGGGGAGTCTGTCCGGAGAGTGGCCTTTTTTTCACAAGACGCACCCACTCTTGCCCATGCAGTGGACATGGATTGGTGCATCTCGTTTAAATGCGGCAACGGGCATGCATGTGTGAGTGCTCCCACAAAACCTGCACCTCCACCCACTGCCCCCAGACAGACGACGGAGCAATCAGCGAAAATGTGGGATGCTCCGTGGGTGGAGGTGGGTGTGTGCCCATGTACTGCCTCTCCCCTGCATGCCCCCTCCCCCCACCACCACCGGCAGCCCATTTAAAAAGGGCCAGTGAAGAGCTCTGGAGGAAGGCTTTCCAGAAAAGCAGGAAGCAGAAACGATGGTTGGAGGCAAGCTGGGCTTCTGCCCAGGCCTGCAGATCTACATACTGGATGAGCCAGGAGGACAGAAATACTCCCAAGGGAGCCAGTTGCCTCAGGAGACTTGCAGGTGGGACCGTCTTGTATATACCCTGAAGGGGGCTGCTGTTAAGCAAACAAGGATTTCATATACACAAAGTTGGAAAAGCCCTGGAGGGTGTTTGGTGGACAGGCTGGCTAGAAGGGGTGGCTGGAGGCCAGACTTGCTCTGACCTACTCAGTTCCAGCTTCTGGCCTAACTGGGAACCAGGCTTATGATAAATACGTACCCCAGAATCAGCTCCTCAGCAGGTGTATAAGAAACCTGGCCTTGGGCTAAAGTTGGTATATACAGACTCTGGCTGCTTATCCACATCACACAATCCGATGTTAATTTCTATCTAACGTTAGATTGTGTAATGTGGACACATGCCTTTTTGCATCAGGAAATGAAATATACATGGGTTCCATTAGGGATGACAGGGCTGGGAAATCCAACCCTTTCAGTGACTGTCACTAACATAAGTTGTATTTAACATTATATTTGAATGTTCATTAAACTCACTGTGAAATTTGGATGGGAAGTGTCCCCTTTGCTGAGCACTGCTAATGTCGAGCACAGAGACAAGGAAAGGAGGATCCTTGCGTCTAGCAGGGCTCAGCAAAGGGGTTATGGCTGGGCGCCACTTAACTAGGGGGTTGGTTCCCTGGCTGGGGTGCGGGGCAAGACTGGAAATGAAACTTACCTAACGTGAGCATGGATCTGTTATTTTTCATAACGGATCCCTCGAGGTCAGTGGGAGAGGAAAAACCCAGAAGAAATTAATGTGGGCATGAAGGCCATTGGGAATCTTTCATTATTGCTGGTTTCACGTAGATTTAATCTAACGTGAAAATCAGCACGTGGGCAAGCAGTCTCTGTTGGGGCTACTGGGTGTACCGGGGCGTGTCCGTTAATTCTGTAGCTCAGCACCAGCGCCCCCTACAGGGCCTGAGGTGCAACCCTAGCTACATACCTTCTTCACATGTTCTGTCTAGAGCTGGGTGCTCATCTCTCCTTCTTCCTTTGCATACCGGCAGGGGCTGCCAGTGCCAAGAACTCACAACAGAGGCGGCAGCAGTAGGTGGCCCCTGCTGGCATGTGAAGGGAGCAGGAAAGATGAGCACCCAGCGCGGGACAGTCCATGCTGGTAGGTGATGGGAGTAAGAGAACTGAGCAATGTCACCAGGTGTGCAGCGGTGGGAACAGTGGGTGAGGATTGGGCTGAAGTAAGGGTAAGTGGAGGCAGTGGCTCTGGGATTCTGTGTGTGTGTTTTGTGACCCTGTGAGCGTATATGTGGGCATGAGGGTGAGAGTGACATTTGATGGCGGCTCTTGGTCCGTATGAAGATCTCAATGTCCGGCTCTTTGGACTGGGAACTTTGCCCACCCCTGCTATAAAGCATCAAACTTTGTTCCAACTCACCACACACAAGTGCTAGCCAGGCCCAGAGCAGCAGCGGCATCCTCGTCATCATGGCTGCAAAATGAGGGGAGAAAGAAATGGAATTAATTCAGTGAGAAGGGCCACATTCCCTGCTCTAATCATGTCTAGACCAGGGATGGGGAACCTTTGGCCCATGGGCCAAATGAAACCCATGGCTGTCTTTTAGTTAGCCCCTTTCCAGTTCCTGGATCTGGCCCATGGATCTCGTTTCTACCCTCAAGCACTGAAAGAGTGAGCTCAGGAGAAGGGTGCGGAGATGAGGGCATGTGATGCTCTTAAGAATAGGGGATGGATCCATCACATAGATTGATGATCTAGACCACCACCCCCCGCCCCCCCTGAGCAAAGACCTTAATCACCCCACCCTGACTCCTATCTGGCTAATGGAGCTTGTACTCATTTCCAAAGTGATCCATGGAAGAGAAAACGTTCCCCAACCACCGATTCCCAAACTTTTTAGACCACGCAGCCTCTAGCTTGTCTATGGTGACATTGTCCTCCCCTGCTCCCACATTTACATGCTCCTTAGGCACCCTGCCCTTGCCCCCTCACTGCTAGCCTTTTGCAGCGTTGCTGCTGCCCCCCTCACCCTCCTCACTCAGAATGGCTCAGGCGTGCCCACATCCAGAACATGGATTTCAAATGGTGGCTGCAACATCACTCAGCATTCATGTCATGGAAAGGGGTGAGGCCAGGTTTTGAAATCGGCCCAGCTCAAGAAGAGAAGTGAACCCTAGATGCTTGGCATCCTACTTGATAGATTCCATCCCATTCCCCCTGTTTAAGCATCCCTGCTCTACCCCCTTCCCTGCCAGAGCTGGGCAGGAGCAGCCTTATCACAGGATGACCCAGAATGACCACCCCAGGACCCCCAATTTTCTCTGTTTCCAGTGGCCCTGCAGTGGCCCTTGTTTTCACCAAGGCAGAGTGTAGGACCCCCTACTCCCTCCCAGAGGGGCTCAAATCAACCCTCTCTAGGGCCCTGTAAAGGGTAACTCTGAGGGGGCAGGACCACAGGGGAAGGGGATGGGGCCACCAGGCACTCTGCATTATATATTCACTTTGGGCTCCGCAAATTCTAAGTCCAGTCCTAAAGCTAGGAATAAAAGCCTATAGTCCGTGCTCCAAGCCCCTCTGCTCTAAACTCCGCAGTCTAGAATGGAAACCAGGAGTCCTGGTTCTAGGGTGGGTATACCTCCCCTTTAAAAGAGGACTTTTATGAACAATACATGCTGCAGGGCTGCACTGGTTCCAGTCCAGCCCTGCACCATGTGTTTTTCATAATCATCCTAAAGGGGAGGTATGGCCACCCTACTTGGTTCCCAACCCCACTATTCTAAGCAGTAGGCCTCACTCCCCTTTCTAACCAGGAATAAAAGCCTAGAGTTCTAACTTCCAGCCCTGCTGCTGTAAACATTAGACCCCACTTCCCACTAGCATTATTACATCTCACCCGATGAAAGACGCTACAGCTGCCCTCGCTGCAGGTTCACCCCACTGTCCCGTCCTCTGCAGTGGGATCTAGTGGTGACTGCCATCTGGGAGGGTGCCCCCTTTATAACACTGGGCAGTCCCAGACAAAGTCCCCCCCCCGCCACCTCAGAAGGAATATGATTTGCATTTCTTTGCAAGGGGTGGGACAAGACAGGTGTAGCCAGCTATTCTACCCTCACCTATAAAATACACAGCATGGGCCATGACGTGCAGCTAGGAATCTTTGCAGTCGTGGGGGAATCTGACATTGTCATCTTCCTTATCGGTAAGGAAATAAATCATCGAGCCTGAGGGGGATAGATCTGTCTAGCTGTTGCTGCTGCGGGCTACAGAGAGCTGAGAAGACTATCTAATGGGAACATAGGATTTCACCATTTTTGTCTGGTTTGATGAGGGAATGACAAAGCGGATAGGAAGTGCAATTTGTTTCTGTGGCGTTTGCCCATTTTGGATATTGGTTCTGGTTGCTCTGTTTCGGTTATTTTGGTCACTTTGGTATTTCGTTTCAGGCATTTTGGTATTTCAGTATCGAGTCCGGAACATCACTAAAGAGTCCCAAAATGACCGAGCAAAGTCCCAACTTGAGAAAATAAGCACAGCATCCAAAACAAACCCCCCCAAAATAGCAAGTATGTGAATATCTATTCAGGTGCAAAAATTGATTCAGATAGCTATCAGGAATAGTAATATTCACAAAAATGAAACACACTATTTGTTTAATCTCTACTGCATTTGCTTGGCAGAAAGACAAGTCATCTGGAAGAGAGGTGCGAGCCAGGATTCCTGGGTTCTTTTCCCAGCTTTGCCACTGTGAGTGCTAACAAATGAGATGGTAGCCACACCAGGTGGGTGTCCACCTGCCCATTTATTAGGCGGTCGTCCCCACCAGCCATGGGGCCACTACTCGCAGCAGGATCCCAGAGCATGAGGAGCCCACCATATGGGCAAATGTGAGCTAATGTGCGCCCACGTGTTTGTGTCCTGTCAATTTATTTATTTATTTATAAATATTTTTTAGCCGCCCGCTCATGCCTACGGCATCTCGGGGTGGCTTACAGCATAAAAACACACAATAAAATTAATTTTTAAAATGTTTTAAAAATACAATCCCCCCCTACCCCACCCTACCACCCTCCCCTCCGAAGGCCTGGGTGAACAGACAGGTCTTGCAGGCTTGCCAAAACGTCAACAGACCTGGGACCAGATGGGCTTCCTCCGGGAGGAAATTCCAGAGCCTTGGCCCGGCCACCGAGAACGCCCTCTCCATTGTGGCCCCCCGCTTTACACGGGGGACCTCCAAAAAGGCGCACCGGTGGACCGCAGGGATCGCTCTGCGGTGCGGAGGGTGAGGTGGTCCCCAAGGTATGAGGGGCCCAGACCATGTAGGGCTTAATAGATCAACACTAGCACCTTAAATCGGGCTTGGTACGCTATGGGCAGCCAGTGCAGAGTACGGAGCTCAGGCGTTATGTGCTCCCGCCTTCCCGTCCCCATAAGGAGACGGGCCGCCGCATTCTGCACCAGCTGCAGCCTCTGAACCAGAAACAAGGGAAGCCCCATGTACAGCGCATTGCAGTAGTCTAGCCTTGAGGTGATGAAGGCATGAATGAGGGTGGCCAGGTCGGGTCTGGAAATGTATGGACACAGCCTCCGTACCAGATACAGCTGGCGGAAGGCGGCCTTAGCCACCATCTCTACCTGCCGATCCAGCAGAAGCCCTGAGTCCAACACCACCCCCAGACTCTGAACCTTCTGGGCTACAGGAGGGCGGACCCCCCTACCAGGGGAGCCAGTACCTCCCTCACCCTACCCACCACCAGCACCTCCGTCTTATCAAGATTGAGCTTCAGTCTGTTCTGCCGCATCCAATCCGCCACAGCCTCCAAACATTGGGAAAGTAATGAGACAGCAGGACCTGGGTCAGTTGAAAACGAGAGGTACAGCTCTTTGTGGTACAGCTCAATTAGGTTGTGTGCATCCTCTGTGCATACAGGTCCTCCAGCACCATATAGTCATGGGCGTAAAAGCTTAGAGCATTCCAAGGAGCAACCACTTCCACCCCTCTCTCCAATCTTGCTCTCACTGGCGCACATGTAACATTTGCCTTAAAAGTCCACTGTGCCATTTTCAAACATGTGTTCTCCCAGCTCACCCTGGTTAGCAGTATGTGCCTGCTAACGCTTGCTGTTTCCCAGCCACTGCATTCTCATGGCCACGGCTGTGGCCAACTGGCCATGGCAGGTCCTGGCACCAACCGACAGCCAGGCGACAACCGACACTGGTACCACTGCTGCACAACCACAGTCACTCCCCGCCTATCGATCTGCCTGCCAATGCTGCATTCCCTGGACCGAGGAAGAGACCAAGGCCCTCATCGCTCTATGGGGGAAGCAAGTCCACTATGCCCTAGTGAAGTGCTATAGGAACAAAGTGGTATTCCAAGAAATCTCAGTTCAAATGGTGCAACAGGACTACACCTGGTACATGAACCAGTGCCGGAGGCTGTCAAGGACTTGAGGCACAGAAACAAAGAGATCTGGGACAACAACTTTGCCTCTGGCTGTAGGAGGCAAATATTACCCTATTACAAGCTCCTTGGCTGGTTCCTCTGACTCCACCCATGGCCACCTTTGCGAGGGGCCAGAAGCAGGTGGATATGGCTTCCCTATTGTCCACTACCACTGCAACTGCTCCCAGTCTCACCACAGAAGCCGAGGCCGCTGGTAGAGAGTCCCGCCACCATGCCTGTTTCCCGCCCCAGACCCACCATGGGTCGACGTGGACACAGACACCGTGACTTTCATGATGTATCCCCTCAAGCTTGGGACCCAGTCCTTGTCTGAGGATCCACCCAAGGTTCTGGTCGAGGGCACGGAGAATCCAGATGCCACCTTTGGAGAGGAGGTGATGGAGGCAGAGGAAAACAGTAAGTTAAAGCACCTGGGGGTGTTTGCATTCACACAGCTGCCTGATAAAGGCTTCTGTTTATGGTTATCTAATTATGTTTTTCATTGTTTACTCTGTTGACAGGGAGTCAGGAGAATGCAGAGGAACAGCAGGAAAATTGCAGGGAAACAGCTCCACTAGACAGGAACATCAGGTGTGGGAAGTGGGTGGCAAAGCATCATGGTGGGCATGCGAGCGGGGGAGGGGGGAATCAGTGGAAGCCCAAATGGCTGGGGTGTATGTGTGTAGAGGTCACAAATGGCTGTATGTTCTTCACTCCTTTTCAGTGACCATGGGAGAAGTCGAACTGCATGGTGCTGGGATACCACCACAGCAATGGCCCCAGCAGCCGCATAGGCCAGGTACTCATTCCCGCTTCCTTTGTAGCAGGCAGAGGACTGCAAATTGGGTGGGCAGGGGCCTGAAACACCCAGGCGGGAAGGTGGGTGGTGTGGCCTGAAGCTCAACAGGTGCGGACGGAGGAACCCCTTGCCACAAGCAGCCAGCGGAACCAGGACCTGTGCGTCCGTAGCCGGCAGTATAGGGAAGATTTGGGCAAGGAGCTATTTGGGGAGCCCACGTGGTGGGCGGACGGGATCTGCGACGCCATGAACTGTGATCAGCTGGGAGCGCCTTCCTGCGGGTACCGTCTGTTAGCTTTGTTCGTACAACAAGGGCTCGCAGGGAGGCGTTCTCGTTTCCTGCCCCGATGCTATGGAACTCCCTTCCCCTGGAGGTTCGGTTGAACCTGAGCCGGAGCATCTTCTGGAGGTGATGTAAGAAAAAGCATTCGGTGGGCAGGGATAGTGGTGGTTTTGATGAGTGGTTGGGGTGTGGGAAATTGGGGAGATGGTATTGGGTAGTTTGGGCGGGGGGTTGTGGGAGGGTTGAGGGTTTTTAGGCTAAGTTTTTGTACAAGTTTTATATATTTTGATGGTTGTGAGCCGCCATGAGCCTTTGGGAAGGACGACATATACATTTTTTAAAATAGTAAATTAACCGCATGGCCCGGGAGCATAGGCAGATGGTGCAGCCGAACACTGCAGAACACAAGGCCTTTGCTGCTGAGGCCTGCCTGGACTGCTGGTGGCAGGACAGGCAATGGGCCTGGCACTGGCAGCAGTTGGAGCGGTTGGACAGCATGACCGAGAAGGCGAGCAAGGAGATGAGTGAGCTGTGGCCACAGACATGAAGCAGCCTGTCCCAGCTCCAGAGAGCTCCCTGCCTGAGCATGTTGCTGCCGCAAGTGCACACACTATTGCTCAGGGGCAGATCCCATTTCCTAACCCCTATCAGCTGTTCATGCCAGGCTACTTGGAATCTGACTGCCCGTCCGGGTTTTCCCTGGACTCCATCCCCCAGGGAAAGCACTTGAGCCCTCTCTGCACTACGCTCACACCAGGGAACAGTTCCTCGGCCAGGCACGCTTCCTACCCTGTTAAACATTCCCACATGCCTCTTGCGAACACTCCTCCACAGCCAGATCCATGGGAGGAGGATCAGGAAGATGTCCCCCTGCCAGTCCTGCCGCCCAAGCAAGCGTGCCAAGCTGCCCCCAAAGGAAAAAGAAACAATTCGATATTTTAGAAGTTTAATATTTATAGTTCTGTATTTAAAGTTCTTTAACGAAGTTTAATAAAGTTCTCTAGTTTTTCATAATCTGCTTTTCGTGCTTCTTCTGGGAAAGGAGGAAGCTTTGGGGGAAGAGGCTGTATAGCATAGCGATAACCCCGCCTTGGGGGTTGGAAGGAAAGGGTGATAAGGGAGGTGGAGGGAAAGGTGTGGATTTGGAGGATGGCGGTATAGCCATAAGCCACTTGGCAGGGGAGGGAAGGGGGTGGCGGGCACACCGAAAATGGGAGTGGGGCTGCAGGCAATGGTCGAGTGCTGGCCAGGCCAGACACAGAGTAGCCGGTATGCCGGTGCCTTTACACTTCCTATTGGCATTCCCAGACCTGGCTATCCTGCGAATGCCAATAAGAAATGCAGAGGTTCAGGCATGCAACCAGATCACCTGTGAATGCCAATTAGGGCTGAAACAAGAATCAGTCTTGATTCTCATGAGATATCTTGCAAGATTTCATGCTGGGATTGAGATTTCAGCCCCAGTATGAAATCTTATAAGATATCTCGCCAAAATAAAATAAAAATCACTGTGCATGTAGAAAATGGCTACCAGGGCTGTTCTGTGCATGCATATAGCCCTTTTCCAAAATGGTGCTGGCAACGTTGCTGCCATTTTGGAACAGGGCAGCTGTTCCACACATGCACAGACTGGCTGCCCTCTTCCAAAATGGTGGCGATGTTGCTAGTGCCATTTTGAAAAACGGCCGTGCATGTGCAGAATGGCCCCAGTGGCCATTTTGCATATGTGCAGTGATTTATTTATTTATTTATTTTGTTCAATCGGAAGCTTCCCCCTGCTTCTGTAGAGAAGCCAAGCAGAGGAAAGAAGGAGCAGAGCCAAGCAAAGCTGATTTGGAGAGGCAGCCAGGTGAGTCAGCCAGCTTGTTGAGAAAAGTGAGAATCCGATTTCAGCTCTAATGTCAATAGGGAACACAGAGGGAAAGGCCACTGGGAGGGAAATTGCATGAGGTGGAGGCCAAGGAGGGAATGAGGCCTGTCCCAGTGCTGGGCAGGGGGGAGTCGGATGGACCAGAGAAAAACACAGTGACATTTTTAACAGCTTTATTGATAACACAAAAAGATCATTCGAAACAGCTCACCAACGCTCAGCAAACTGTCACTGATGGTGGGCGTTTTGGCTAACATTGCAGTTGATGTGCCGGCCCAAGGCATCCTGGATTTCTCCGGCTATACACTGCTGGTTCAGCTGGTCCCGGAACAGGGGCACTGGCTCGTTGGAACTAACTGGGAGGGGAGAGGGCGCTCCAATGTGGCCCTGCAATTCTTGCAGATGTTGTGGAGAAAACAGGCAGTGATAGTTCGTGGTGCAGTCTCTAGCTGGAAATCAGTCCATCTCCACAGCAGAACAGGTGGTGCTGAGCTACCGGTTAAAATACGTTTGCTCTGGGATGTGGCCCCCAATGCTGTATGCCTTTATGAGTCAGGGCTTTGAGGGTGGGCTAGGTCCCTGAGAACAACAGGCCTCATAAGCACCTCCTCAATGTATGTTTCAGTGGAGGTTCCAAAGTCTCTGGTGTACATATGGCCAAAGCGGGGACTGATGGAAGATGCAGGCATAGTGGTTCTTCCCAGATACACCAAAATACTATGTTCCTCCTCCCGCGTGATACCAGACTCTGCCTGGCAGGCTTGTCAACCCCCTAGGGCTGCTGACAGCTGCCCTTATTAGCTGGAGATGAAGTGATTAATGCAGAGAAAAAAAACCCTACTAGGAAGTGTCACAGAAACAGCCATGGTATGTCTGAAATGTTCACCTCCCCTTGGCAGGGGGAAGTGTCGTGTTGGCTAGGGGAATACCCGCACATACACACCATTGAACCACTACTAGAAATTGCTACCTCCCCAGGGCCAGCAAAAGAACCCTGAATTCCTGACTGCCAGCCTCCCCTTGCTCTAACCACTAGACCCCTCTTCCATGCCCAAGCCAGAAATAGAACCTCGGAGGCATCCCTGTCACACACGTTCACCCGCAGAGTGTGGGGCCACGTCCGAGGAAGTGTCATGTTCCTTTCTGATATAGCCACGCCCCTTCTAGGGCTTTATGATGTCACAACATTCTGCAGAGGGACCACATTGGAAAGAGAGTGGGGCAAAGGGGCTGTCGTGACCCTTTTTTATTTAATCCTGCCCCTTCCTATATAAACCTCCCCCTTCGTGGTTAATCGTGATGCTCCATACAGGTGGGGCCATGTTGGGAAGGCAGCAGGAAAGCCTCTATAGCTCGCCCCTTTTCTGACCCTGCCACCCTTTGAAACCCCAATTTCTCTGGGCTCCTGGGTGCACCCACCACTGACACAGAGAAAACAGGGTTTTCCTTGGAGCCTGAAGACTTGGAGTCAAAACTTGGAGTCTCCAGGCAAAACATGGAGAGGCAGCAACCCTACCCAGGAGGCATCCCCCAAGTCGCAATGTGAAGGTTAGGAGGGAGGGAGAGCAGAGCATATAGGGAGCAGTACAGGGCAGGGAGCTGGACTAGATAACCTCTGATGTTCCTTCCAGTTCTATGATTCTATCCTAGAACCCACTCCCAGCTGTCCGTCTGCTGGGCAAACCCACGCTACAGCTCCACTTTCAGCCAGCCGTTGTCCCAGGCAACACCATAGAGTTGCAGGTACCAGCTTAGATCGTTGGGTGATCATCCGCAACTCTATGGTGTGTGTGTATGTGGGGTGTGTGGGTGCAGGCCGACCTCAGGCTGGGTTAACAGCCAGGTCCATCTGAAGCTGATCTAGATGGAGCTGCAAGCGAGTGGACACAGAGGTGCACCCCTAGAGCAGCTCTGGGAGCAGGCTGCGTCTGTGTCTAAAAGCACCCGTGTCTCCGTTTCCCATGCGTGTTAGGGATTAGCCGAATGATCCAGTTCCCTCCAGCTCTCTGAGGCTGGATTCCATTCCTAATCCCATGTGAGTGAGGCGGAATGAGTGAGATTTCATTTGCTGTGTTCTGGGGAGCTGGGCTGGGCATTCTGACTGAGAGAGATTCAGATCTGGAGGAAAGCCTTGATGGCCATGATCCACCAACCATTTACTCTGGAGCAGCCCATTGAAGCCCCTAGGCTTAGTCCCCAGAGTAAGTGGTCTGTGGAATGCAGCCATTATCTTGTTCACAAAAACAAAAAGGAAATTTAGCATATTTAATTAATACACTTTTTAAACTGGAAAAACAGCTATTTGACAAATGTCTTCATTTTTAAAAAATGCTATGATTTGAAAAAAAAACAAAACAATTCCTTTGTAAAAGGCTTATATCCTGGCTGGCAGCCAACCAACAAACGGAGAGGTGTGGCCGGGGCTGGAGGAGAGTGTAGCCTGGCACGTCTGTGCATCTGTAGTCTCATTGCTGGGTGCACGCTAGCCTTTCGATCTGCATTCTTTTGTGCGTGTATGTGTAGGGGCCTGCACAGATTTGTTAGTCCGTATTTGGGCCTTTGAAAATGTGTATGTGTCACCCCTGATTCTGTCCCCTTATCCTAGTGTGCATTCCCTTATCTCTGCTTTCCTTACCCTGACCTCAGTCTGTCAGTGCTTGTGGGCAGGAAATAAGGATGGGAAAATCGGAATCAGAATAATACGATTCCCTCGATTTCCATTGGAATCGGATTAATACGATTTACCCGATTTTCTTGATCCACCCGATTTTCATTGGGTCGGATTAATTTAGGGCGGCACTCACACTCATTTTCCCCGCTCTCTGCTATTGAACTTTGCTAGGCTCTTCTTTGGCCCACTCTTCATTCTAGGATTGTGGCTTAGAATGATGAATGACCCATTGAACTGAATAGGTACGGCTTTCCATTGACTTCAATGGGACATTTTCCAACTGAAGCCAACGGGGAAAAAATACGATACGATTGTAACGATTCCAATACAATTCAAATATGATAGAACTAAATCCGATGCCAATTTTGATCTGATTCCAATTTTCAGTACGATTTCACATCCCTAGTAGGAAATGGATCCAGGGGCCAGATCCAGGAACTGGAAAGGGGTCAACTAAATCTTTTTAATCCCCTACCCCTTTTTTTGCTAAGCCCTGTTTATATTTATATTTTTATATGAAATATATGTTGTTTTTATTGAATTTTAATGTATTTTATTGTTTTAATTATGTTGTGAGCCGCCCCGGGCTGCTTTGCAGGAGGGGCGGGATATAAATGCTTTGAAATAAATAAAAATAAATAAAATAAAACTAAAAACTAGCTGTGGGGCATATTTGTATCCTGGGCCTGAGGTTCCCCACCCCTGCAGCAGCCAATGGATGGGAACCCTTTCCCCCTCTCCCGCCACTTTGAAAATTAGTACAGACTCCATGGGTTACATATGAGCTAGGGGTGGAGGGTGCTTAACGGGTGCACACAGGATGAGGGAAGAAAAGGGAGGGTCCAGATCATGGATCTATGCCATGGATCCATCCTGTACCCTTGAGCGCATGCCGTCATCTCCATCCATTAAGTTTTCAGTGCTTAAAAGTTAGATCTGGTTCCATAGGCCAGATCCAAGAATTGGAGAGGGGCTATTTATAGAATTTTTTAAAAACCAGTCACGGCCTGAATTTGTCAAAAAATAAATTGCCAGGACCAAAGCCTGCCCCAGAAGCCATGTCTCCTGAGCCCTAGAACTTGTCCGAGCAGCTGAGCCCTAGTCTCCAGTCGGCAGCCCAACCACTGGACTACCCTGCCTCTCTAAAGCTGAATATAAAACTGGAATTCTTGTGATTTAATCTAGAGGATGCCCAGCGCAAGGGGCGGGACAGGAAAGTCATTCACCCAAACCAAATAAACCATCCAGGTTTCTTTCTGGTTTTTGTTTCCAACACTGAAATAGCCAATATTGGCTTTTTCCTGGTCTTCTCCATTCTGTAGTGCACACACCTGGGACTATTTCTCAGAGCTCCATCTCCCCCTTGAATTTTAATGCTGGGGGCTGAGGCCTGGCAACCCCATTACTCTGGGTTCCCCACATGTTCACTGGACCCCCATCCTGTACTGGAACAGTGAATAGATCACAGAAGTCCCTCCCACAAAACATTAGACCAGTGGTTCTCAAATGTTTTAAAGCTGCTCTCCCCATCCGTCTTGTCTGTGGAATTTGAGACACCCCGCCCTCCCCATACCACAACCCATATATGCACCTTGCCCTCTCTCTCTCTCCCTCCCCGCAACTCCTGTTGCTTGCCCTCTCTGTCCCATTTGCTGTTTGACTCTTTCTGCGTTAGACCCGGCTCTCTTTTCACAGCTACAATTAGCACCCACACCTCCAGGAGCCCAGCTTCACTTCCTTGTACACTCAAGCCACGAGATTTCTGTTGCCAAATCCTGTCGCTTCTCCCTCCATAACATCGCTAAGATTAACCCTTTTCTCTCTATCTCCTCTGCCAAAACCCTTGTTCACACCCTGGTCATCTCTCGCCTTGATTACTGTAACCTCCTTCTCACTGGCCTCCCCCGCTCTCCCCTAACTCCCCTTATCTCTGTCCAAAACCAGTCTGCTGCCAGGGTCATCCACCTCGCCCGTCGCTTCGACCACGTGCAGCCCCTCCTCTCCTCTCTTCACTGGCTCCCCCTTCCTGAACGAATCCTGCACAAGCTCCTAGTCTTCACCTATAAAGCTCTTCACAACCTTGCTCCCCCCTACCTCTCTGTGCTAATTTCCCTCCGTACTCCACTCCATGAACTCCGCTCCTCCTCTGTCCCCTCTCTCACCCTCCCACGCCTCCCCTGCTCCCCTAAGCGCCTTCATCCCTTCTCCCTAGCTGCCCCCCATGCCTGGAACTCCCTCCCTGCCCATATCCACCTCGCCCCCTCCCTTCGTACCTTCAAATCCCTCTTCAAGACCCACCTCTTTCACTCTGCCCTCCCCGACTCCTTGCTCCCCTCACCTAACTCTTGCTGATACCCTCCATCCAGTACAGTCTGTGACCTGAGGTCTGTGTACTCATATCCTCACCACACGAACCAGCCAGCCATCATTTTCGATGTAACCAAGCCAACACATGCACCTGAGACCTTGCATCTTCGTGAATGTTACACCCCTTGGGCACTTTTAGATGAGACACTTTTAATGTGGTTTTGTAAATGCGCATTTAAATAATGCCCAATTTTTAAAACCGGTTTTGGCATCCCCTGATCATCAAAGGGGCTCAAAGCCAGTTTGGAATCAGACAAAACCACATTCAAAACGGTTTTGGCTTTACATGATCATGGCAAATGTGCATTTAAAATGGTTTAGGTGTTTAAACGAGCATTAAAACATGCACATTTTTCACCATTCATGCGCAAA
Source organism: Sphenodon punctatus (assembly GCA_003113815.1). Taxonomy (NCBI): domain Eukaryota; kingdom Metazoa; phylum Chordata; class Lepidosauria; order Sphenodontia; family Sphenodontidae; genus Sphenodon; species Sphenodon punctatus. Next base: position 409,247 of record QEPC01013820.1, read on the forward strand.
ATTTATCTCGTCTAAAAGTGGCCCTTGTCTTTCCCTCTGTTCCCCTTCCTTAGTCTTCCCTCCGCCCCCCCCCCCTCCCCGGTCTCTCAGATTATAAGTCCTATGGCAGGGACTGTGTCTATTCCATTACTTTGTAAACCGCCCCGTACATTGCTGGTGCTATATAAATGCTTGCTAATAATAATAAATAATAATAATTTCACTCCTTCAGTAATTTATCACAGGCAAGACAGCACAGGAGGACATTGGGAACCAAATCAGCACTATCTAACCGAGTTTGGTATAATGCTGAGTCGAATAGCAGGATCTGCGTTCATGAATATGATTCATCTTTTTTTGATAATGTGCCAAATACATGAAGGAATATTCACACCAAAGGAATATTCGTCTATTTGTTAAAACCCCAGGGTTTTTATGCTTTTCCCTCCAGTCATTTTTGCAAAACTGAAGCGGGCATTTGCAAACAAATGCAAACATTCCCCTGAGAAAGTGGGGTAAAGGTACACATCCTGGTATAACTGAGAATCAAGCTTGCTGCATTCAATTCATGTATTACCTCTCGTGCAAAGCAGAGGAACAGATGGGCGTGTGTACCACTGCTGTATTGCTCCTCTACCATATCGCCTGATTATCACTAGGTCAACAGAGAAAGGAAAGAAATAATCGCACTTACCTGCTGCGAGTGCCTGGCTGCTGCTGCAGTGCTTGCAGGGCCTAGGTTTATATAGCAGAGAATTGCTTGGTGCTCTAGTCGACGCCTTTAGACAAGACAACACCCCTTGGGGGCAGGTAAAACACAAGCTTCCGCTAGAGGGAAATACGCTCGCCTATTGGGGTGATATGACGGAGGGCTTGCGTGGCCCTGGTTAGTCCATAGCACCTCGTGCACGTTTATGAAGTGGAACGATCACACCATTCATTCAGCCCCCATCCTCAGACAGATATATCTAGCACCAGGCCTGTAGCTTGTCCTGTAAATCCCCTTGTTGAAATAAAATGCCCTATACTTCCTCAGTTTTAATTTGAAGCCCCTTGTCATGCAGTCTGTACCCCTCCCCTCCCATGTCAATCTCCTAGCTATGGGGCTACCCTGCATCCTTGGCAACTCCATCTCAGACTTCCCAGGGATGCAACTACAATAACCATCCACTCAGACCTCTGCCGCTATCCCACTACCCAGGCTCCTCCATCTGCCTGCTATGATGCCCGTGCACACTGACCCACCACTTTTGAAATGGCTTTCTCCTGTGTATCAATCCCCCCAAACTTTGCACATTTCTCCCCCAGACACCAGCACTTAAAGAGAAATAACTTTAGACCAAGGTAGGACTTGACAGAAAAATTTACTCCAAAATACAGAAAGTCATTCAGCTTCCAAGCCAGGGTTAGTTTGGCAGTTCTCCACAGCACCACCATGCCCCCCTACCTCCTCACCCCAATGAAGGCCCACAGCTTGCCTGGCCCCAAACCACTCTGGTTGGCACCCCTCCTTTCAGGAATCTTTGACCCAGCGAATGGCAAAGAGCCATTGCCCAGGAAATGCATAGTTCAGAAATCCTTTTTGTCTCCTTTCAGGACTCAGGACTGGTAGGAGTGAATCCCATCTCCGATTTTGCCTGAATGGTCCCCCCCCCCCGGAGTCTATGAGGCAATGTTATGAAGTAATGAGGCAAAGTCTCATGAGGCCTATTTAACACCCTCCTGGGGCCTGTGGAGACATTCTTGTTTTCTCTCTAGGGTGTAGTCAGAGCATTCTGTTGATAGCAGAGCCTGCCAGCTTCCCCCTCAGGGAAAATGATACAAGGTTTCTCCCTCCATATTTTTTTACAGTATTAATTCTCCTCATATTGTGCATGTTCTCTTTTATCAGCACCATTTTATCAGCACTGAGTGAGCTGGCACATTCACTTGCTGCCAAAGATACTGTTCAAGTGTTTCTCTGTCCTTATGCTGAGATAATGATCTTATCTTAGAAACTCTAGGTACAACAATACTTGGAATCTGACAAATACTGCTAGGTGCATTTGCCTCAGGTCAAAACAAGCCAACTTTCCATCTCTCTGGGTCCCTGTTACAGCTGATAATGGGCTCAATCCTAAGCATACTTGCACAGGAGTAAGTCCCATTGATTTCAATGAGACTTACACATGGGCAACTGTGGGTGATTTCAGACGTTACGTGGTCTGGAGTCACCACAGTGGATTCCCTGCGGTGGTGAACTGATCAACCACCCCCCATGGTCAATAAAAGCCCCGAACAGACGTGACGGGAGTGGGACCACGGCATGGAATCAGGCCGCTAGACCATGGTCCGGGGCAGCGCAACAGACGTGACACTGATTCCCAGCCATGGTCAAAACACCCAGAAGGCACCGAGGAGGGGCAGGACACAGACATGGCCGACAGAGGGCAAATGAAGCCACAAGGGACAAAAGGGAACACCCACACAAGGGAAACGGGAAGGGAGGGGGAGGAGGAGGAAGAGCTGCCGAGGTACCGCACACAACAGGCACAGAGACAACGAGGGCACAGTGGAACACACAGCACAAACACACGCCCGGGCGCACACCCACCCACATGGGGAAGGGGGGGAACACAGCGGAATAGACAACACACACAGCACAACGGGCACAGGGTTGGAGGAGGGGGTGCTGGACAGGGAAGAGGGAGGGGAAACGGCCCAGGGGCAGGGCAGCACACAGGCAATGGCAGGCAGAACCCCAACAACAGCACAGACCACACGGGCGACCCCATAGCAACACAGGCAGTCCCAGAATGGGGGGAACCCAGAAGGTCGGGGCACAGGCACAGCGGGAGGCCACACGGAACAGGGAGCGGTCTGGGAATGGTCCAGGAGGCACACACGCACCCCAAGCACCGGCAAGGGGGCGATGGAGGGTAGGACTGTAGCGGAAAGTCACAGTGGTAGCTATTTCCGCCGGAAACAGCATTTCCGCAATTAGTGGTACGGTGTGGCAGAGGCTTTCATTCCGCTAATTTCATTCTGCTACTTCCACAGACTTCACAAATAGCGGAAACATGCCCTTTTCGCTACTTCCACCATTCCGCCAGCGCCACGAAATAGCAGAACAGCGGTTTTCCGACAGTTTCCTACAATTCCACAATTTTTCCGATAGTTTCTGAATTTGCAGAATGCTGGCAGAATTAGTGGAATGTCGGCAGAAAAAGCTGCGGTGTGGCAATTCCAAAATGGCAGAATGGAATCGCGGCCTGGTAGAAGCTGCTGCCGCTTTAGCCCTAATGGAGGGGAGGCAGCAGAGCTGGGGCCGTGCAGCCAGTCCAATGTCACAAACCCCCTCCCCTCCCCGGAGGAAGCCGGGAGGTGCAGTCCGGGGGCCCCAGAACCCCGAGGTAACACAGGCACCCAAGGGGGATGGGCAGGGGCACTGGAGGGAGCACAGGCATCCGAGGACGGGCAGCAGCACCCAGGGGAGCTGGGGGGTGGATCAGAGAGCCAGACTCGGACACCAGAGATGGCAGCCACGGAGGGGAGCACCAGTTGCTAGGGCAGGCAGGGGGGCCCCCAGTGGGGGCCCGGTGCCACAGGCAGGGGCAGTGGTACCCCGGGAAGCAGGCGGCATGGCCGGGACATCAAGGAGGGAACAGGCAGCGGACCGCGGAACCAGGGCAGAGGCAGGACCTCACAGTGGGACTGGCAACCGGGAACTGGAAGGCACAGCGGGACTCACAGCCAGCTGGAGGGGCCACCAAGGGGCCAGGGGCCGGGTGACCCACCAGGTGAATGAAGTGCGGCCAATGAAGCATGCCCCAGCAGTACCCCAGCACGGACATGTGGTGAGTGACGAGGTAGTACACCTCGAATGGATCCTGCATGGAGAGCTCCAACTGCACATCAGAATGGGTCCACACACCCGACAGCACTGCCAGCTCCTCCGTGGTGGGCTCAGATAAGCAGCAGTCAGCAGCCGGGGGCCAGAAAAGGTGACCCAGCTCCAACAGCTGGTGATACACTGCCCCATGAGAGAGCTGGTACCCACGAGCCCCATGAATGCAACCAAAGTAGGACGCAGCCAGGGCAGGCCCCCCCTCCGCCAGACAGACTGTGTAGGTGACCAGGCTGCACACAGAGAGGACAGACATGGTCTCCACCACAGACCAACCCACATGTGAGCACCTCATCTCCAGAATGCGCCCATCGGGCAAGGGAAACAGCCCCAGCGTCTCAGCATGCAGCCGGCAATCCCGGGCGCTCGCCTCGTAGCCAAAGTAATGAAAGCCAGAGCTCAGGCTCGCATAGGCACCTGACAGGATGTCAGGGCAGCTCAGAAGCAGTTGCATGGCCGGGGTATGCCACAGGTTGCACAGGGTCATGGTCTCGTGGAAGGTCCACGTATGGGGGGCCCCATGGGGGCCGGGAGCCCGGTGGAAGCACAGCCAGCCATGGTTCTGCAAGCCAGGAGCACTGACACCACAGACAGGGGGGTCCACAATCCCCGGAGGGGAGGGAGGGGAACTGGGGGAGCCCCAAGGCCAAGCGATAAGGCCACTGGCCACAACAAGGCATGACAACAGAGCGAGGTGTGGGGTGCGGACCCAGCACAACTGCAGGAACCGAGCACACAGACAGGACAGCTGACACTAATCAGACTGGCAAGGCCACAATGTTGCCAACACAGAGAGGCGGGAGGTGATGACAGCAGGAATGCAGCTGCAGGCAGCACGCCAGGGCGCACGCTGGTCCATGCACAAGGCCCCGGGCAGGGGCAGTAGGTGTGCTCAATGGGCCGCCCCCTCCACCCCAGCCCAACCGCCCTGCAGGAGGCAGCCGGGGCAGCTGGGAGGGCGCTGCCCCGGGCCAACACAGGTGCCCCCGCTTGGTCACTGGGTCACGACCCGGGGCTGGGGCACCATGTGCCCCGGCCTATAACAGGGCCGGCTGCACCCCAACTGGGCCAGGTGGCACCATGGAGTGGGACAGGTTGGGTGCCTGCGGGATGCACCTAGCGCTCTGTGCTGAATGGTACCACTCGCCCACCAATCAGCTGCGCATCCTGACCGCAGCGATGCACCTGGGCACCCGCTTGTGCGTTTGCATGGCCTGGTGCGTTGCTCGGGCCCGGAGAGCCCACCATGGCCGCAGAAGCTCCCTGGCCCAGCTCAGGTCTCAGCAGGTGACCGAGGCGGACCGGCGGGCCCTGATCCGCAGCCGAAGCAGGGCCGCTGTGCTCTGTGAGGCAGCCAGGCACCTCCAATTGGTGGAGGGAGACCATGTGGCATGCCACCCTGCTCACAATGGCCATTGCCTGGTGGGTATGGGTCACAGAGCGGGCATGGGGGTGGTGGTCCTGGGCACTGGCTCATTGGGACGAGGCCGCCTGGAGGGCGCACTTTCGAATGGACAAGCTCATCCTACTGCAGCTTGTGGAGCTGCTCATGCCCTGGCTGGAGTGGCAGCACGCCCCCATTAAGACCCCCATCCCCATGGTCCAGCAGGTGGCCATTGGGGTCTGGGCCCTCGCAACGCCCAACTCCTGCCAGTCCATCTCCCAGCACTTTGGTGTCGGGGTGAGCATTGTGGCCTGTATCCTCTGGGACGTATGTGAGGCTGTGGAGGGCGTTCTCATGGACCGAGCAATGTGGACCAGGAGGCCGTGATGGCCGGCTTCATGGCTGGAGGGTTCCCCAACTGCATGGGCGCCATGGACGGCACCGACATTGAGATCCTCCGCCCCTCAGCTGGGGAGGCCGTGGAGTATGTTAACAGGCACGGGTACCACTCCCTGCAGCTGCAGGCTGTCATGGACCACCGGGGGTGGTTCGTTGACATCTTCACGGGCAACTCTGGGTGCAACCACGATGCCCAGATCATGATCATCTCCCCCTTCTATGCCCGGATGTACTGCGGGGACTTTGCTGACATGGGGATGACCAGGATCGAGGGGGGTGCTAATGCCCCCCTGTATCCTGGGGGACCCAGCCCAGTCTCCAGGACCCCGGTGCAGGCGCTGTACAATACCCGCCTGTGTGCAAGCAGGACCGTGGTCGAGCAGGCCTTTGTTGTCCTCAAGCAGCGCTAGAGGAGCCTCACAGCCTGGCTGGATTTCACGGTGGAGACCTCGACCCTGGTGATAGGCACCTACTGTATGCTGCACAACATGTGTGAGACAGATGGGGCAGCCCTGAAATACCCTGTGTCCCTTCACCCTCCTGGACCAGTGCCTCTGTAAGTGAACGCGGACAACCCGTGGGAGTACCGTTACACCAAGTGCATCCGTGCTGCCCTGGCCAGGCATATCAGCCGGGAGGCCGAGGCGTGAGGGCGCGTAACCCCGACCCCACCACCCTCGGGCCCCCGACAGCTCCCTGGGCGGTCCCCTCTGTGGCCAATGGCCAGTCCCACCCCTGGGCCCATGAACAGACCACAGGAGGCAGGAGTGGTGTCCACCCATTTATTCTTCCATCCAAGTACATGTGCCCCCACACCACCACCGCCACCCCCCACCGCGCTGGTGCGTTCCCCCCCTCATAGTAGGGGGCGGTCCAGGCTCCGTGTCCGGACCACCGGTTGTTGTCCCGTATGGCCTTTTACCCCCTCTTGAGTTCCTTGGCCTTCAAGCGGCACTGTTCCATGGTCCTGTGATGCCTCACCGCCTCCATTTCCAGCACAATCTCCCAGAACACATGTTCATTGTGCTGATTGAGCGCGAGCTCCAGTTGATGCTCCAGGGTCCCTCAGATGCAGATGAAGTCCTGGGTCTCTCTGTGCCCCCATTGCCCCCCTCTGTGGTAGGGCCTTCTCCCCCATGGACCCTCCAGCTCCTCTTCCTCCTCCTACTCCTGCTTCCCCTCCTTCTCCTCTGCCTGGTCTGCACCTGTCTCCTCCGGGGGCTCGGGCTCCCAGGCCCGTTTCCGTGTCTGTGGGACAGAGGGGGCGGTTGGTTGCTGTTCTGCCTCTGTCCCGCAGCCCACTCCCTCCCGCCGCCTGGCCACCTGGCTGCCCCCTTTGGTGCCCCTGTGCCACCGGGTCCGCTCTCCTTTGGTCCCCTTACCCATTTCCAGGGTGCCTCCTCCCCTGGCCTGGTCGTTGTTCCCGGGGCGGCCTGTTCCGGTTGCTGCTGCTGCTGCTGCTGCTGCTGCTACTGCTACTGCTGCTGCTTATGCTGTCCCGCCACCTCCTCCATGTGCAGCATGACCACCTCCTCCACCTTTGCCTCCTCCTCCTCCTCCCTCACTCTCTTGGCCACCACTCTCCTCTCCCTTCCACCTCGCTCCATCCCGTCACGTTTCCCTGCTGCTGAGTGCCCTTTAAATCTCCCTCCCTGGCCTGTGTTGTTGCTGGTTGCCTGGCAGCGACGTTGCACTCTTTGTCTCCGCTGGGAATCATTTTGTTTTATTCCAGCCGGTGGTTGCCATTCAGACGTTACTTTTTTTTGTTTCCCATTGGGAATCTCTTTAACCACGCTTTCGGCGATGGTCTGGGCCAGAGGTCTGGTAGCATGGTTAATATTGACCCCAGGTGGGTATTGACTGTGGTGAACATCTGGTGCCCCTGTAACAGACATTCAGGATGCTTTGGCCCCGCCGTGGGATTGACCGTGGTTCACCGTGGTTCACTGTGATCTCGTAATGTCTGAAAATACCCAGTGTTTAGGATTGGGGCCAATGGTTGCCTTTAGACACAAAGAAAAGTGGTGGCTGAATGTGTCAGCTGGAAATTCCCTGGAAGGCCTAGTGAAGCGCTGAACCCAGCCACTGGCACTGAAGCTGGACCTGTGCCATGCAGCTGCCGCCGCCACCGCCACCACCACCTGGAGGACAAGTAAGGCGATCCCTAGGTGGGGGGGGTAGGGCGATCCCTGGGGTGGGGGACCCCTGCTGGTGCTGGGTCCGGGTTGCCGCCATCGGTGTGGCGGCGGCCCAGAACCCACACTAGCAGTCGGACTTTGGGTTAAAATTAAATTTTAAAAAATCCAGGCTGGACAGGGTGGGTGGGGGGTGTCCCCCCTTCCACCCATGCAGCCTGGGAGGGGGAGGTGGGAGGTATTGGTGTGTGTTCAAGGACAGTTCCCTATTGAAATAAATGGGGGGAAAACGGTACCGGTATACTGGTTTTAACCGATTTTTTGTAAACCGGTAACCGGTAAAACCGGTAACCGTTTTTTTGCCCCAGGTCCCACCCCTAAACCAGACTTGGCATATTGTGTCATAAAAGGTACAGTTAAATAAAACATGTTGAAGATTCTCAATCTCTATATCATTACATGGACAGACCTGATAAGGCAAAGCAATACCGCTAAATCGACCACGCAAAACTGCAGAATCAAAAAGCTGCAGACGCAAATGCATAAAACCTCTGCGCAATTTTTTACCTTTCAACCTATCTAAATAGGGTTCATAACAATGGAGCCTCTTTAAATAGCAATAACATGGAGCCGCTTTCCACCCAGCCACGGTTGACAGATCTTCTTGCTTGGCTATATCTTTTATCCTAGTCATTACCAGTGATTTACGTTATTTAGGAGCAAGCTCTCCCAGATAGGTGAAGGATAAACCCAGCTTAGCTTACTCAAGCAACCTGAAATTTGGGTCAGTCAAGGATAATAGGGCACATAACTTTTTTCAAGCTTCTCACATAAGCATAGAGAGAGTAGCGTAGAACTACTACGATCGCAAAGCCTCAACCAATATCACAGACTCACCTGCTTCCCAATGCAGGTAACTGATAGAATACCTGTTTCGACTCTTACGACAGCATCAGGGTTTCCCTGGGGTACTCCCAATAAGCTACACAGAAATTTATTCTGCACTACCTCTAGTATGTTAAAATTCTCTTCTGGTTGAATCTCCATACCATAGGATAAAAGGCAATGTATCTTGGCTTTATATACTTCCAAAATGGAGGACATAGGCAATCCCTTAGATCTTGCAGCAAGTCGAAGAATTCCGTTGGCCGCCGTGGTGGCTTTAATAGCCACCAGCCTTTTATGTCTCTCCCAACAACCATTAGTTGCAAAGGTAACTCCCAGGTAGACACACGAGTCTACCTGGGTAAATTCCTTCTCTCTAACAATCCAAGACAGCTTCTGCTTTTTCCCTCTCATAACCATTATATTGGACTTACTGGTATTGATAACTAATTCATTGGTACTACAATAATCTATCATTTGGTCCAATAGGTTAAGCAAGCCTTTCCTTGTCTGAGACAAAATAACAATATCGTCTTCAAAAAGGAGGGCCGAACCTTTTTACTTTTGACTTGTGGAGAATAACCTTCGACTGCTTGCAATGCTTGGATGCAATCGCCTATGTATATACTAAATAAAAGGGGGGCAAGTGGACAACCTTCCCTCACACCCTTCTGAATTGAGATAGAGTTTGTTGAAAGGCATCGAGTGCCCAATCTTACCCGGGCCTTATTTCCATTGTGGAGCAATATTATCAGTGCCAACAAATCCTTGTTTAGGCCTAAGTTATACAATTTCCTCCATAGCTTCACTCTTGGAACCAAATCAAACGCTTTTTTGAGGTGAATGAAGGCCAGAAATAACCGTCCTGCTCTTATTTTTGTGTACTTAGTAACAATATGGGAAAGGATAAAACAGTTGTCAATGGAGGAGCAATCCTTATGAAACCCCAACTGCTCTTCAGGTATAAGCTCCCGCCCATAGACCCAATTTTCTAGATGTTTGATCAAGATTTTCCCATATAATAATTTGGAAATTACTGGTAGTAGACTAATGGGATGGTAGCAACCCCTGATCCCTAGGGTTGCATTTTTAAAATATCGGAACAATAACACTCTCACCCCAGCTCCGGGGAATAGATTTTGTCCTACTAATTTGAGTAAAGAAATTTGCTAAAAGAGGGGCCCACCAGCTTAAGCTTGATTGTAACACTTCAGCTGCAATCCAACCCCCCCCTGGTGCTTTATTCCACTTTAAGGAGTTTATAAGTTCTACAACTTCTCCCTCATTTACGTAGGGGTCAAAAAATTCCCCACCATACGGATGGGAATTACCAAGTAATACCAAAATAGATTCCTGCTCACTTACTTTGCTACTTCCTTACAGTTCCTCAAGGAAGGTTATCCAGGAGGATTAATCCACCAAGGGAGGACGACTCCTTTGTCGTCCACCCACATCCTGGTTAACTAGTAACCAAAACTACCTAGAATCCTTCATCTTGGCCATGACAGCAAGCTTTGCCCACACCCTGTTTGTAAATTGAGCTTTCTTGGTTTTAAGTAGGGCTTTGTACCTGCCCCTAGCGACAATATAAATACATTGAGCAACCTCTGAAGAGGATTGAATCTATTGATAATTAGCTCTTGCTAAACTTTTCTTCCTCCCTTTCCATTCGGCATCATACCAAGTAGCGTTCGAAGAGGCTGGCCACCGGCACTCTACTCGTAAGAGTACAGTCTCACCTAATATCTCAACTATTTATCATAATTATATAACATCATCTCTATATCTCAGTTGCCCCCAACAAGTCCTCTTGCATTTTAATGAAGGAATTTCCCCATAAAAGGTGAAATGTTTTTACACCTTGGATTGCAGACCATCTAATCAGTACTCTTGGTCTTATTCCCTCCTCTTCAGCATTTCTAGAACTAGAAGAGCTAATTTCCTTTTTTATAGAGAAGTCCACACATAGAACCATATGGTCACTCTCTATACGGGATATCATCCTAAAATTGCTAAAGTGTTCCCATTGCCCAATGGGTACCACAATGTAATTTATAACACTTCACCCGTTGGTATTGGCGAAGGTAAAATCACCTTCAAAGTCACCCACCCTTCTACCATTGAGGGTAACCAAACCACAGGCATTCATCAATAGGGATGGGTGAACAGATCGCGGTTTGGGTTCGGCCGTTCGGTTCGGCTGAATTCGGTTCGTCTGTTCGGTTCGTCAGTTCGGTTTGGCTGCGTTCGGTTTGGCCGTTCCGTTCAGCCGTTCGGCTAGTTCGCCGGGTTCAGGTTTGTCCGTTCCATTCGGTCGTCTGAACAGGCTGTTCGGTTAGGCTGTTCGACTGTTCGGTTCGGCCGTTCGGGAAATGTTGTTATGGGTGTTTTTTGTTTTTTATATGTTTTTTTGGTTTTTTATTGGGTTTTATATGGTTTTCTTTTGTTTTTTATTGGGTTTTTTTGTTTTTGTATGGGTTTTATTTATTTATTTTTGTTTATCTAATATTTTATATATCTATCTACACTAAATCTAACTTCTATTAACTATTCTAAATGCTATGAACTAAATGGATTATCTAATAAGTATACAGACCTACTCCTACAAACACTAAAACTAAGTCACTAATGCTATCTCTATCACTAAGCTAACTCCTACATCTATCTATCTATCTATCTATCTATCTATCTATCTATCTATCTATCTATCTATCTATCCCCCCATCCCATATCCAGATAGATAGCTAGATAGATAGATAGCTAGCTAGATAGATAGATAGATAGATAGATATGGTATGGGGGGAATCACAAACAGAAGAGGAGTCTGTAGTGAAATACATACATACTCAATGAGTCTGTACAGTGCATAACACAAGGTTTCAGTTTATGGTTTAAGTTTCATTTCATTACAAAACTGAAATGAAACTTAAAGCAATCTAAAAATCCTACTCAACGCCTGCTGTTCAGGAACAGTGACTAGCTCAGAAGGTGTTGGGAAGGGGGGAGGCAGATAATTAGTTTCGTTTCTTGCAAGCCTCTCCACCCCTGGTGCCTGGAAGTCTGCTCCTCAGTGACTGACACCTCCCTGTCATGTTTGACCTTCCAGTGAACCTTTTTTTGCCACCCGAACTCACCCAAACGCAATCCAAACTGACCGAACTGTTCGGCCATTTTGCCGTTCGGTGTTCGGTTTGTTCGGTATGTTCATGTTCGGGTTTGGGTTCGAGTTTGGTCATCCAAACAGAACGAGTTCGGGCCGAACTCCGAACTACCGAACCGCGTTCACCCATCCCTATTCATCAACTTTAACATTACCTTGCCTGCATCATTAACAAGGTAGTCCTTAGAATTCTTTGGGGGGATCCGTCTCAAACTAGTCAAACTAGAACTTGGGTGTGAGTTCGAAACAGAGTGCGGGAGAACACTGAGAAGCGGCGGGTCCGTGGTAAAAACGGTTGCCAGCTAAACTATCTGTGGAACTCATGGTTGCCGTCTGAGGAGCGTGTGGAGAGAAGGTAAAGACCCAGTGCACACCTGGACCTTGCTGCCAAAGCTATTGTGGGACTCTCCCTGTGAGTTGGACCTATCAGAGGTCACCTGTTTCCTATTTGGCTATTGGGCTGGGGACTCTTTAAAGAGCTGATTGCCTATGGCCGCGCCAGTGCGAGTTCAAAACAGAGTGCGGGAGAGCACTGAGAAGCTGCGGGTCCGTGGGAAAAACCTTTGCCAACTAAACTATCTGTGGAACTCATGGTTGCTGTCTGAGGAGCATGCGGTGAGGAGGTAAAGACCTGGCGCACACCTCGATCTTGCTGCCAAAGCTATTGTGGGACTGTCCCTGTGAGTTGGAGCTATCAGAGGTCACCTGTTTCCTATTTGACTATTGGGCTGGGAACTCTTTAAAGAGCTGCGTGCCTATGGCCGCGCCGGAGGTGTGCACCAGGGCAGTGCACACTTGTGCGCGCGGCCTTGTGCGCTGGCCGGGGCAGGCCATTAAATTCCGGCGTAGTGTGTTTAGCGCTAGTGGGAGGGACTTGGTGCTCCTGAAGAACTTTATCTTCTACCTTTTTTTCCCTAGGTTCTCTGCCTTTCCAGTAGGTAGATTTGTGGTGTATCTATGGAAAAGTAAAGAGTCAGGGTGCTGGAATCCCCGTTATGTGAGGATATACCAAGGCAGAAGCAACCTAAAATGGAGGATTTGTTGAACTCCTCCATAACAAAGGTCTCAGCTAAGGACTTCTATTTAGTTAAGGATGCTAGGAAAATTGGACCCCTAGCGCAGGAGGGCACTATACAAACCGATGAAAGCAGTACCCCAGGCCAAGGGACAGAATATAGGAACAACTTGGCAGTGCAGGGTGACCTTTCGTTGGGAGACACCTTGAAACAACAGTGTCATTTAATATCCAAAACGGTAGCCCTATTATTTAATAGTATTATGGATGTGAGTGATTCCCTGCTTCGAGTAAGGAAGCAATTAAATGAAGTGCTTTTAAAGTTGAATCCAGTTCAGCAGGGAGGAGAAGGGAAGAAGTTTCCTACCCCAAAGACTGGGGAGGAATTATTATCAAAGGAGCAGTTGCAACGGTCGTTTTATACTAGGAATAGAGCATTGGCAGGTAGCATCCACAAAAGAAGTACCCATAGATTATGGTCTTTAACTGAGGATGCAATTTGGGTCAAGTTTAGACCACTTAAAAATGGGGTCACCCCAAGCTGGGGAAATAATGAGGAAGCGGCCGTGCATCTGTCCTCTCTGTTAGGTTTTCAAGTCAAGGCAGTGGATATTCAAAAGGTGAAGCAATTGAGCTGGAATCCAAGAGCAAGATGTATTACGTTATTTTTTAGCTCAAGCCGGTTAGTGAAGGAACTTTTTTTAGCAAGAAAATATTTAATAGAGAAAGGCACATCTATAGATAGAGCTTATTCGATAAGTGATTATTCAGGATTGCGTGCTCAGAAGGTAAATTCTCCATTATTTAGGATGTCCTCACCCAACCATATTCCTTTGAGATTGACTTGGCAGAAAGAGAGCGGTAGGGTGGGAAATGGTTCAGTTAATGTACGGGATGAGGTGGTAGTGGAGATGGAACAGGAAAAGGACAATATGCCTATAGGGGACAGGGTGGATAAGTATTTACCCATCTCCAGAATTACTCCTCCCCAGGAAGAAGGGATGCTGGGGTGTGTGGTGGGGGGGGGGGATGAAACTTTATGAAGGTCCCAAGGCAATAGCTCATACAATTAAGAACTATTTAGAAGATCCTCTTCAAGGTATTGCAGATATTCCCTCCTTGGTTCTCTTCCAAGAAATGACAATTATTGATCAGGATTACTTGTTGATACAGAAGCTGGATCTTGTTAGAAGTAAGCTAGTTTGCTCTCCCTTGGATTATCAGACTCGGGATGTAGAGGCTCGCAAGAGCCACTACCAACCGGAAAACAGAATAGATAAGCTTACAGCTGCTCGTTATTTGACCGAGGAATAGTTAGGAATATCAATACCTCCTCCTAAAAATGACCAACAGCTAGCCCTGAAAAAGATAGTGGGAAGCATTGATAACTGTCAGAATGAGTACCTTCCAGTGATTGGATCTGAGATGTTCGATTTGACCTCCCAGGATGCATTCTGATCTATATCAAGTGGTGAACAGCACCAGGGAGGGAATACTGTAAGGCCAGTTGAACTGCCATCGATTACTCATCCTGGCGATACTATGTGCAATGAGTACCCTAAAATTCAACTTGAATGACAGGTGAGCAGTGCCAGATCTCAGTTTTGTCAACCTGGCACTGGGGCATTGGCCAATTTTATCCCAGCAGCACTGGTTAGGGATGATCCCCCACTAACAGAGACCCCCTTATGGCCCCTAGAAGGAAAGGTATAGAGGGGGAAGGACTGGATATTGTTCAACAGAGAAGTAGATGAAGATTTCTGGGTTACTATGACACTTATCTCATGGAATATTTCGGGTTAAAATCTAAATTGCAGGACCCAGATTGGATTGGATTTCTCAAGAACTTCGATGTGATACTAGTACTACTTCAAGAGACATGGATGCAGGAAAGTGAAAATCCTAAAGTCCAAGGTTTTACAAGTTTTGTTCAGCCAGGTGTTAGATTTAGGGTTGGGACTTCCAGATCTTCTGGTATCCGATACTGCCCGGTATTTGGTGTATCGGCAGTATCGGATTAAACCCGGTAATCTGGGTAATTTACCGGATTCCCCCCGTACCGGATTTTTTTACATTGTGGCCATTCAAATGAATGGCCACAATGTAAAAAAAACCA
>QEPC01013820.1:424499-474568 GCA_003113815.1 Sphenodon punctatus
GGCTTCAGCACTGGCTGTGGCTGCCGGCTTCAGTGCTACTAGGTCTTCTGGTGAACTTCCGGGTTTCCCCGGAAGGTCTAGTAGCACTGAAGTTGGCAGCCACAGCCAGCGCTGAAGCCACCAGAGTCGGACCGCCGCCGTCCGGAGCACAAGGTAGGCGATCCCTGGGTGGGGAGGTAGGGTGATCCCTGGGGTGGGGGGGTGTTAAACCACCCCCCACCCCAGGGATCACCCTAGTACCTGCTGGTGCGGGCTCCATATTCTGCACTAGTAGGGACTTAGGGTTAAAAAAAAAAAAATTTAATCCAGGCTGGGCAGGGCGGGTGGGGGGTGTCCCCCCTTCCACCCGCACAGTCTGGGAGGGGGAGGGGAAGGTGTGTTTTTTTTTCCCCATTGATTTCAATGGGGACAGTTCCCCATTGAAATCAATGGAACAAATCCGGTACCGGTAAACCGGCACAAAGCCGGAAATCCGGTTTTTTGGAATCCGGTAACCGGTAAATCCGGTAGCCGGTATTTGACCTCATGTCCCACCCTAGAGGTCGCTTATCAGGAGGGTTAGTTATATTAATTTCCGATAAACATTCCAATACCTGTAAGTCTCTATTATGCATGAATAAAGAAGTACAGATTGTCCTGTGGGAACCAGTTTATGGATCACAGATAGTGATCTTTAACATCTATATTCCCCCCGATTCTTCCAGATATTATAATCCAGAAGTATGGGAGGCATTAGAAGTAGAAATGATACAGATACAGGACCAGGACCCTATTGCTTTGTTAATTCTAGCAGGGGACTGGAATGCTAGAACTGGTTTGGCAGAAGAGTGCCTCCCACTCACAGCAGAGGCTCTCTTTGCAGAAGCACCCCTATGGAATTATGGGAGTTGTAGTCCATGTGGGAGAGCGGTCCGATCTGCCCCAAATCCTCCGCTCTGTGCTGCAGTTAAATAGCTCATTCTTCATTTCTTACCCGCTCCTCCAAGGTGCTTTGGGAGAGCACGAAGACAGTGTACAGCAAAGAACTAGCTGTTTGGCAGTGGCGCAGAAGTGGAGGATCTGGAGCAGACAGGGAGAAATCGGGGAAGACAGATCAGAAATGGCTGTGAACACACCACCCGGTATCTTTAGACACAACCTTAAGTGTCTCTGCTGCCTTCTTATCATCAGTGGTATATGACCACAAGCCCCTCCTGGATTGAAAAAGGCCACAATTGAAATAAATTTTCCTGCTTCACTTTGAGACCAAGACATTAGGGTTGCCACCTATGCATATTTTTAAGGAATGCTTATAAAAATACATGTTGCAGGGCCTGCATTGGCCCCTTAGGAATCAATGCAGGGCCTGCAACATGTATTCTTCATAAGCGTTCCTTAAAAAGTTGGATAGGTGGCAACCCTACAAGAAATTTACAGCGGTGGAGGTGGCAGTGGGCAGGAGGGCAATGAAGCAGAGGGTAAATCATCCTAGTAAGAACCACAGGAGTGAGACACAGTTCTAGCAGATCTAGAGGAGTGCTGTCAGCAAGCCAAGATCCAGCCAGGGCCTTCAGGCACATTAAGGATGGTAATAAGTTATAACTCCGTCCTCTGGATGAGGTCACCATAACCTGCCCTTCTAAAACTGCCAGAACAGTTCCTGACCATCCAGGAAGGCACTCTGCTTCCCAAAATGTGTGGTAACCAGGTGAATAAGAACCACAAGAAGTGGAAGAAGTAGGCCACGGAAGAGGTGAGTGGCGACTTAGAAAAGATGTGCATCCTTTCCCTGGAGACCATCTTTCCCAGCAGTTAGTCCCTCTCCTTGGTCTGCCCTGCCCCCGTTAGCCTCCCATTAACTCCTCATAACCTCGTTGGTTGCATGGATGTCCTGGGTGCCGCTGTTGAGTCTTTTCCCTGTCCCCGTGGCTAAGGGCGCTTTTAGACGAGACACTTTTAATGTGGTTTTGTAAATGCGCATTTAAATAATGCGCATTTTTAAAAACTGGTTTTGAGCATCTTTGATGATCTGGGGGTGCCAAAACCGGTTTTAAAAAATGCGCATTATTTAAAAAACACATTCAAAACGGTTTGGGCTTTTACACGATCATGGCAAATGCGCATTTAAAACGGTTTAGGTGTTTAAATGAGCATGAAAACAGGCACATTTTTTACCAACCATGCGCAAATTTGTCTCGTCTAAAAGCGTCCTTAGAGTTTGCAGGAACTCTTCGCTGACTACTGGGCAGATTGAAGGTGAGAAGCAAACTACTCGATGTGGTCACATGCTATCTTGGCTGTGTGTGAGCAGAACAGAGGATATGGGATAACATGTTCATATGAAAAGAAACATGTAGGTTTGGGTCAATAGCGATGTAAAAAGCCTAAGATGTGATAAGCTCTTTTATTATTATTATTATTATGATTATGATTATGATTATGATTATGATTATGATTATGATGATTATTATTATTATTATTAGCATTAGCATTAGCATTAGCATTAGCATTAGCATTAGCATTTGTATAGCACCAACTGTGTACCTGGCGCTTTACAGGACAATAAGATAGATGTGGTCTATCTTAGTGTATCTGAACTCAGTTTTTGTGATCGTGAGCCACTTTCAGAGTTCACGATTGATGGCACGCCATAACGGTATTTTGAAAGTTGAGTCATACAGATAGGCTACATTCTAAGGTTGTAAGTGAAACAGAAACGAAAAAATAAAGTAGAAACAGAAAAATAAGCATTTTAGTTTAGGTGTTTGTTTTTAGTGAACCTGTCTCAGTAAGAAATCCCAGCCAAGATGGTTAAAACGACTACTTTTTTCCTGCAGCAGCAGCTCGGGGCTTCTCCCAGCCATTGCAACTCCATCTGGCTAGGGGCCACACGCTCTCCTTGGCACATCTGCATCCCCTACCACGAGGAGGGAGGGAAAGGGCCTATTCCATCTTCTGCACCAGGGCCTGTTCCCATCTAGCTACATTTCTGATGAGTTCCACTGAAGTGAATCTCTCCCTGTCCTGCATTTGCTTAGTTTATCTAGTTCTGACTTGTTTCATGTCAGAGGGAGGACTCTGTGCGGGATGAAATCTTGCACACTCTTACCCACAGAAATTAGTCCAATAAAGGAGATCATCTGAATTACTTTGTCTCCATCACTTCAGAGGGAGTCTCACCCAAGTTACCTGCTAGCGCATCCTGCTGATGGAGGATCAGGCTGCTTATGCCGGTGGGTATTTTCAGACGTTACGAGATCACAGTCAACCACAGTCAATTCCCTGTGGTGGTTGTGACCGCGTAACGTCTGATGGGGGGAACGGATGTTCCCCCCCAGATGTTCACCACGGTCAATCGCGTTGGAGAATCACATTCAATCACCACGCGATCGGCTGAACCGGCGGGACCGGCGGTGATCGCGTGGTGAAGGCGATTCCCCGCCGCGATGAACTGAGTTGTCACGTCTGGACGGCAGCCACGGCCCGGAATCCCCGCAGGGATTCTGACCCGTGGTCAATTTGGGTGGGTGCTGCGGCCACATTGGCCGCGGCGCCCGCCCGTCACCCCAGAGTGCGGGTGGCAGGGGAGCGTGGGGGGGCCGTGCGGCTGCACATTGCACCACGCGGCCCGCCCCCTCCCCGATTCCCTGCAGGAGCCCCCGGCACGTCTGTAAGGCCGGGACGCGGTGGCCCCGGCGGGGGATCAACGGATTGGTTCCATGACGGGGTCAATTGGCCCCGTCACGTCTGAAAATACCCTATGATAACCTTCTTAAGGTCCATTTTCACTGCCTGAAAGGCACAAAGAGCAAGGGTGGGGAACCTCAGGCCCATGACTAATTTTAATTTAGCCACATTCCAGTTCCGGGCTCTGGTCCCAGAGTCTAGTCTCTCCCCACCACCACAAGCACACACAAAAAAACTGAGCTCAAGGTAAAGGAGCAGAGGTAAGATCATGCACCCAAGGAAAGGGGCCATGTTCATAGCACAGAGCCATGATATAGACCTTCCTCATCCTGTGCACACCCCTTAAGCACCCCCACCCCCAACTTCTATGCAGCCTTCGAAGCTTGTACTCATTTTCAATGTGGCCGCTAGAAGGGGAAAGGTTCCCAACTCCTACTCTAGAGTAACTGTACTGGAGCCAGTGGAATGACTCTGGATTTACACTGCTGCTGAGATCAGAGTCTGGCCCAAATTCTCTGGACTGGGTGTATTCCTTCACTGGAAGTTCTGACATTGTTTTACAAGGACCATGTCTACATTCCTGGAGAACCCGTCATAAAATCAAACACCTTCCATATGGAGAGATTTTATTGGCACAAATATTTGCTTATAACCACAAGCACTTGGCAGAAATGTAGTTGGCTGAGCAAACAAACGCAAAGAGGGGAAGCCACAAACGGAGGGTTTGCCTCAGTAGTGAAGAAACCAATATCAGAAAGTTTTTCCTAGTTCTTATCCTGGGCTTGCAAAGTAATAACTCCCTGGATAGAAAAGGAGAGAACGGTGGGATCCAGAATAGGGCAGACTGTACAACTTTACAGCAGCACCCCCCGCTCACACACACACACACACGCGCACACGCACGCACGCACACACACACACACACACTCCCGTTACACTGGGCCCGTGAATACATTTCAAATGGACAACATGAGAAAAGCGTTGGTGTAAAGTACGTGACTGTGGCCCGCTTAGACCCATAGGTCACTGTCACATTTGTTGGGGACACTCCAGACGTTTGCCCCAGAGTTCCTCCGGGTGTGTTGGTGACTAACCCAGGTTGTAACCCTGGACTGGAGATCTCCGGGGTTACAGCCTGGGTGAACTGCCAACAAGCCCGGGAAATGGCCTGCCTGACTGGGCTTCAGCAGGCTATCACGTCTGGTAGCCCACTGTTCCTGCCCCAGTCCAGGGCAGACCCCACCCACCCCCATGATGGGCAGCCATGGTAGCCATCACTGGTCGCCATGGCCGCCCGTCATGGAGGGGGGTAGGCCACTGGTTGCGGCACAGGGGCAAGGTCAACCAGCCACACATTCGTATGGCTTCCCGACACCCTTGGGCCCAACTGTGTTTGTTCTGCAGCCATACTAGGGGTGTGCACAGGGCCCCATGTCATTTTCCGTTATCGTTTTCATTATTACAATGTGTCATTTTCATTTTTATTAATAATGAAATGTTTTTTGTTATGGTTGTTGGTATTGGTACCAATTTCAAACGAATATTTTGTTTTTGGTATAGGTATTGGTATACACACAATATCTAGTTTTTATATACACACACACACACAGAATCTAAGCTAAACCTAACCTATGCATAATACAAAATATTCCTATCCTATAATCCTATTATATATAATAAAACAGCCTAGTATCTAAATATCTAATCTATATAAGTACAATTACAACTAATATCTATATCTATATAATATAGGGACAGGGGGAGACAGACAGGGAAAGGGAAACGGAAAACTCAGAGGTATATCCACTATCTCTAATCTATCTCTATTCTATCTCTATCATCTAATATATATATCTAAACTATACTACCTCTATCTATCTATATCTGTGTAAAGGGAGAGACAGGCAGGGGAAGGAAAAAGGTTAAATGTAAGGGTAAGGAATAAGAATTGGGTGGTAGGCAGATTCTGCAAATGCCCCCTGACAGAGCAATAGCTAACACAGAACCAGAGTCAAGCAGCCCAGCCCTGCAGTATAAAGGGTTGTGGTGCCCTCCCCTAGAGCTCCCCTGATTGGTTCTGGGACGCAGGAGGTATTGAGCAATCACAGGGTGCCATTCAACTGCCTGGGACCTGCTTGTGCTGTTCATTGGTCAGTGATTACATTCATCAGGTCCTTCTCCTCCCATCACAGGCTCAGTTCAAGAGTTCAACACTGTTCCTGGCTCTGAGATATCTGCTCCCTCCTCCTCTCACCACATTTCCCTCCAAAAAACACCTGCCAGGCTGCTAGGCAATAACAAAATCAATAACGACTTTCGTTATCATTATTGATTTTGTTATTATTTGTTGTTGGTTTTGTTATTGCAATAACAATAACGAAAACGACAAATCTGTAAAATGGACCCTTCACGTCTCCCATTTAGGTGCTTGTTAGAGCAAATTAAACATCGGGGAGTAGGTCCTATTGGTGGTGGAGGGAATTTTTTATACTACTTTCTAGAAGTGGCTACTCCCCAAATTATTGTATGACTCTCGGTATTGGCCCTCTTTTGGGTGGTATTAAGCAAAGGATATTGGATATCTTCATCCAAGAGGCGATGGCGAGAGTAGTAGCAATCAAAATAGCTCCTTGGTAGGTACTCAAAAACTAAACTAGATTTAGTCTTGGAACCGTACCTGACTTCCTTGCAAGAGTTCCAACTGCGCAGAGCATTTCATTAATGCGTTTTCAGTTGTTTGACTCTGCTGTTACCCAAGGGAAGACGGCAGGGGTTGAATACTGTAAAAGAATTTGCTCTTGCTATTTGGCTGAGATAGAAACACAACACTAAAGCGTGTACTGATCAACTGTCCTCTCTATACTGAATTGCGATTGTGCTGGGTGGCTCAGTTGCCGGAGTTTAATTTATCTTTTACTGTGTACCAAAAGATTTGTAGCCTGTTGGATTACAAAAGATCATGCAGTTATAAAAGCTGTTGCATGGTTTCTCTTCTTGACCTTTAGAAGGTGGACGGCTTTGTCGTAAAATGGAGAATCAAACAACCATACTCCTGTTTATTTCATTGATAACTCTGAGAATGGCTGATTTAGGTCCTTTGCCTAACCTATCTCTTCTTCCCGGGAAGATGTAATATATTTTGTAGTACTCTCTCATATTGTGGCAGTAGGAGAGTTTTAAAATTTGTTTTGTGTTTTTATGTTTGAGAATTTAGGAAATATCCTTGTTTTCTATTGCATTTTATTTGCCCTTTTGGATTTTATTTATATTTTGCTGATATTGTGATGGCAGATTGCTAGAGACAATAAATCATCATCATCATCATCATCATCATCATCATCATCATCATCATCATCATCAAATTTTGTTTTCATTATTGATATAACAAAACCGACATTCACACCCCTAGGACCCAGTCCTGACAAGGAAGCAAGCAGCTTCCCAGTCCAGAGCAGTTTGTCACGGTGGTACTCCGCCATCATGTATGTTAATACCCATAGCCTCAAACGCAAGGAGCCTGACCTATGGAGAGCCTGTGGTGATTCAAGTGGAGGCCCAAAACCCATGGCACTAAACTAGAGAAAACAACATAGGCCCAGTTGGGCCTGCAATGCAGTCATAGCCCCTGAGGGTGGGACAGTCTGTGCATTTGTCAAACATTCCTCTATTAGGGCACTAGCAGAATTATGTTCAGGGCGAGTCAGGGACCGGGGAGCTGCTTCACCCCACCCCTTTCTGACACAACCACGCCCCTTTTCCAAGCATTGTGACATCATGATGCTCGGAAGATGAGCAGGAACCCCCGTCACCCTGCCCCTTTGGAACGTGACAACGACACCCTCACTTTCAAGCAGCATGACATCGTGAGGCTGAGAAAGGAATGGGGCCGGACAGTAGACAGAGGGGAGCGACTGGGCCTCTTCTCGTGGAGCCCATGGGCCCACACCATCATTTTGCACAGGGCCCGAACATCCTTGCATCACTATATACAAACACAGGGTGCAATTCTATGGCCCACTTTCGCTGACCCCTACTCTCACCGCAAGATCTGAACGTGTGTGCTCAGGCATGTGCGCCATGTGAGCAGCAGAGCCATGCAGGGCAAAGGCACAGCCTGGGTCGATGGGATCCCTGAGACCTCACACATCGTGGCCTGGGGGATGAAACAGGCATGGCTCCTGCTCCATCTCCCAGGTCACGTTGTGTGTGACCTTATCGACCCGGGCTGTGCCTTTGCCCTGCACAGCTCTGCTGCTTACATGGCGCACATGCATGCCTGGGCACGCTCATTCTGACTTGTGCCACACACCTGCAGCCGGCTTACATGGGTCATAGAATTGCACCCACGCAGTATAGGATTTATAGGTATAGGATTTATATTATAGGTATAGGACATAGGTATACATATATATATAGGAGTTGCATAGGATTTTCAAATGTATCAATAGAAGGAGAGGGACACAGCAGTAGTCGGTCTGAGTCTGTACAGGAGATGGTGGAGCAGAGGCAGCCAAGGGCACAGAGGAGGGTGGCTTCAGCTGTGTAGGAATACTTCTCCCAGCCAGCAAGCATACCCTCCCCTGTCCCCCCGAGCATGCACACTGCAATATTTGCGACCAGAAGGTACCACTGGACTGATCAGCCACCTCAACCGTGTGCATGAGATAAGGGTGCCCAGGAGGTGTGCTGTCCGACAACATGCTGACTGTTGCCCACAATCACCACCACAACTGGGAGAGAAGGGGTAGGGAGCAGCAGAGGGCTCAGGGGAGAAAGAACCCACTCTTCTCCTCCTCCTCCTTGCCATCTTGTTCTCCAGTTCCTCTTCCCCAGCTTGATGATGTGACAGAAGTAGGAAGGGGGACACTAGTCATCAAAGTGATCATTTTCAGTTTGACAGGTCACGTGGGATCCTACGTCAGCGGAAGTCCCGCCCTCCTGGGGCCGTAAGTCGGTTCCAGCCTCCCTGAACCCACAAGGTCCTTTGAAGAGGACCATGTAATGCCTCTGTGAACTCAGGAGAGTGAGATGGACCAGTAGGTATGGGTTTTGTGAGGATTGGAGCAACTTTATGGTGCGGGGTTCGGGGTAGGGTGAATAGTAGCGATTGGGTCATGTAACCCCTCTACAAGCTCAGCTGAGTGAGGTGAACCATTCAGCATAGGTTTCGTCATCCTAGCCCCCTCCATCTTGGAGGAAATTGGGTCCAATGGGGTGGGGTTTTCGGGGTAGGATGAGTCACAGAAAGGGTCATGTGAGGGTTCAAATGACTCAGGAGTGTGAACCGAACCAATCGGTGAAGGTTTCATGATTCCAACCTGTCTCGTTGCAGGGATCTGACCTAGGGGGTCTCAAACTGCTCACCACGCCATCCCGTGACCAATCAGAAAGGTTTGTGGAGCTGTAGTCCCGTCCCCTAAGGGTATGAAAGAGGGGGCCACCAATACAGAGATCAGGGAGATGATCGCTACCATTTACACAGAAAAACTGAAATGGCTTTCCATGGTGATACAACGCCTGTGAGGCCTATGGAGTTGACTAAGCCTCCAGAGGTAATGAGACGGTTGTACAGAAAATGTTATATTTCCAGTTCGGAGGATGATGTCTAAACCCCCATGTCCAAACCCCCCTGGACAAGTAAGAAACTCTGTGGATCTCTTTAAGGGATGGGGGCTAGCACAAAGCTCAGTGGGTTTGGGGATGGTAGCCTGGGTCTGAGATGGCTCACCCCATGGGGGTAGTTCCATTTGGGAAGGCAGCGGCTTTATGAGTTGCCGCTCAGGGGTGGTTTCCATTTAGTTTGCTGTCCCCATTATGAGTTCAACCCCCATAGAGGCTTCATGCTGTTGGGGGTAGTTCCATCTCTGCTGACAGGAAGAGTATTTTGGGGTCTGTAAGGGTACAGCTTGTTTAAAAATACTCATTCAAAAGGAGTAGTCCTATTTACGTCTGCCATGTGTGTGTTACTAAAAAAAAACCCTATAAAGGGTCACAATTACAAGTATTGTGTACTCTATCCTATTAACAAAGCAAGTTATGATCTTGGGGTGTTGTTAAACCCGATCATCATAAGGGTCAGAGAACCTGGGCTAAAGGAAGCAGCTACACAGTGCTGTCTTTCCTGGGCACCAACCCCTGGGAACAGAAATATGTATGAATGTGTAGGCCACTACTACCCCTGCCCACCCTAAGGTCTAGGAAGATTAGTTCCAAAACGCAGTTTGCACAAACACTTCACAGCCACATTGTCACATAATCAGTACACAATAGAAAAGAGATTTTAAGAAATAATGAGCCTTCTGAGTGAGCATTTAACACGCTTGATAAGAAACTTTGCAGAGGTGGTAAAATTTGCTGTAAGGGGGTCTAGGAGTGCGCGTTAGCTGGTTCTTATTTTCAAGACCAGTCTTTTTTTAAAAAACGGTCAGACCTGTTTCTTCTTCTCATTTCCCCCTCCCCCCATTTGCATGGTTAGCGATTACCAAGGGTAGTAGCTAGAGCAAGATGGCTGAACATACATCTCCACGACTGCAAGAGGGTAACTGTTTTATTCTACTCTTTGGGGACGGGGGGCTGTCCGGGGACAGAAGAAGAAGGGCAAATTAGTGAGGACTCCTTTTTTCCAGATCACCACTCATGTTCTGGGGGAATTATCAACTTAACCTTCAGAGAGTTGTTTGGAAATAGCGATAGTGATGATAGGCCTCTTTTCCCCCTCTTATTAAGTAGAGATGGGCGAACGTGGTTCGGATGTTCGGAGTTCGGACCAAATTCAGTCTGTTCGGACATCCGAACCGAACGTCTGAACCGAACTCTCAAATGACCGAACAGTTCGGTCGTGTTCGGATGAGTTCGGGTGAGTTCAGGGGCAGGAAAAATGCCTTATCGGGGGGGGGGGATTTAAGTTTCAGTTTCGTTTTTGTTTTTGTTTCGTTTTCGATAGTGCTATTTTTGACTGTTCGACCAAGTTCGGCCAACCCGAACTCGGCTGAACCGAACTATTGAACCCCGAAATCGGGTTTCGAACCGAACGACCGAACATCCGAACCACATTCTGTTTGCCCATCCCTATTATTAAGCAGGAATTTTTCTATGCAATGTGGGACAGGGGTATTAACCGCGCTCATATTCTTGGGTGGTTTTTTGCAGTTGAGGCAATGCCGGCAAAACCCTCACCGCCTAAAAGATTGTCTGCTGTTCTTAAAAATAAGGCAGACGTTCTACTGCTGAAACAAGGCAGGAGGCTGATGAGTAAAAATAAAATAAGAAGTGGTTTCAAATAGAGACAAGGACTCTTAGGAAAACACAAAGAGTTGTTTACGATAAGAGGGTGCTCGGAGAAGGCTACTGTAGTGTGCCCTATGGTTATTAAGCATGGACGCTAGGTGGCAACACCCTTTTTCTGCTGTGATCGCAGGCCCAAGCGGTTTAGGGAAAGCTTACTTTATAAAGAACCTCCTAGATCATGCCAAACAACTGCTTTCCGAAATGCCTGACAATGTAGGATGGTGTTATAGCTGCTGGAAGCCTTTGTATAAGGAGATACTTTGTAGATACCCCCTTTGTCAAGTTTGTAGAGGGTTTGCCTGAAAGTCTGATTGATGATGCCTTATTCCCTCCTAATAAATGAGTTGGATCATCTTATGGAATCTGCTTCTCAAAGCACTGAAATAGAAAACTGTTTCACAAAATATTGTCATCATCATAATCTTTCCATTCTTTATATAGTTCAGAACCCCTTCTGCAGGGGCAAAAAGATAGTTTTTTTATTTTGACAAAATTATGTTATACAGCGTAGACACACATATTTTTTTTTCTTTAAAGCAAGCTGTAATGTCTTTTTTAAAGCATGAGCTCTACAAATGGAAAGTCACAGGGGCAGAGACCCTCTAAGACAGAGAGTTAAACAGCTTTTAGCTTTATTACGGATGTGTAAAACGCTATGGAACAGAGGGTATGAACCCTTTGACAGGTTCCACTTATGCCTCTCTTGCTCACCAAACCCAGCGTAAGGCAGACTTTCTCAGGGGTAAAGGTTTTGTAGTCAGATCCATCTGGGAGCATGAGTGGAAGGAGATGCTGGAAAATGATAGGGAACTTCAGCAGCTTCTGAAAGACAGAGGCCTGCCACAACCCCTGCAGCCTAGGGAAATGCTCGTTGGGGGGGGAAGGACTAATGCTATATATCTTTATTATCGTACAAAGCCAGGGGAAGAGGTGCGATATTATGATTTTACTAGCCTGTACCCCTATGTGAATAAGACCAAAAAATACCCCATTGGACATCCCACCATCACTTGTAAAAATGTTGCACTGCCCTTCACAACAGTCTGCGCACGGCTAGAGTTGTACAAATTGCTAGAAAGCTTGCAGGAACGCTGTCTTTACCACGATACAGACTCTGTCATATTCGTGAACCGCATGGGTGAATGGGAACCCCCTCTGGGTGACTATTTAGGAGATCTAACGAGCGAACTTCCCCCAAATCAGCACATTGTAGAATATGCTTTGAGGGGAGGAGGGTGTAACACGTATGGGTACAAAGTGTGTAATGGTAAAGTCTGGATGAAGGTGAAGGGGATTACACTGAACAATGCCAATTGTGAAAAAGTCAATTGGGAGAGCTTGAAAGATCTGGTTTGGGACTATAATCCAGGACATGGAGAAGCTAAAAAGATAACGATTCAGCAGCCCTCTATAGTAAGAGACAAGAAGCGGTTTCAAATAGGGACAAGGATTCTTAGGAAAACACAAAGAGTTGTTTACAAAAAGAGGGTGCTCGGAGAAGGCTACCGTAGTGTGCCCTACGGTTATTAAGCATATTGTTATTTTATTTTAATTTTATTTTTAAATAATGTCTACTGTATTTGTACTTTTCAATAAACGAATATTTTTTTCTTTTAAAAAAAAAAAAGAATTACTGTGTCCTGTCTATTACGTTTTAAGCCCTCATAAAAACAAAACAAAAAAGAACAACAGAGATGGGGCAACCCTATTGTCCCATATTGAGTTTCAATGGGAGTCCTGGTACGCCCTTGATAAGAACACACCCAATGCAACATCTGTCTGGTTTGGAGAAAAAATGCATCCTGGAGACCTAAGCATTAATTTTTCAAAAGGTGCTTTTACTGACATAATAGAGAGCCATTGCGACATCTGTCTGGTTTCACCCCTGTTTTGAGAAACGGCTGCAGGAAAGAAACACACACACACACAAATGCAGCCTGAACGCAGATAGATTTTCAAAATGCGGGTTTTTTATGTTATACCAGAGAATTAAACAACTTTTAGCTTTATTTACAGATTCTTGTAACTTTAGTATTACAGACGGCGGTTTTTAAAAAAAGATTTATAATGACGTTTTTTTAATTATGGTCTGCATAAATTCTAATATGCGCTTATCCCCCTGCTTCACAAGCCCATCCAACACGGTTTCTGGATCCTGAGAGGATTCAACTTTACAAAACAGCAATAGAGTCAGGTAAAAAGTGTCCTGTGTCATACAAAGACAGTTTAAAGAATAGGCTAGCATCATTTGAATGTGAAAGATAGATTGTTAGAGAGGTTATCACAAATGACTTTAAGTTTTCTGTTCCTGTCCTCAGAAGTCCTTGTCACACAATCATGGGCCATTTGGCCTGGAGCGTTAAAAACACACCTCTCACAATCAGAAACTAGTTTTACTCTAAAACAATGTTTTAGAATTCCGTAGACACATGCTCTCACTATAGATCTCATGGTTGATTTTTGTTTCGTTGACGGAACACGGTCTGTTTCATTCAGTTCCAGACCCAATTGTCTCTGCAGTGTAATATGTGGGTTGTGTGTCCCCATCTTTCCTCTCAGGGCAATGGCATGTAGGGCCTTCCACCTTCTTTTCATCGTCAGACTCAGGAGGGCTTTCAAACATTTCCTAAAGGAAATTTTTTTAAAAAACCCCAAACCTATGAGTTAGCAGTCTTTTTACAAAGCAATGTTTTGTGACATTACACCTCTAGACACCCAAACCCCTTTTAATCACCCTGAAAAAATATTTTTTACTTGTGAATTTTGAGCTGGGGGTACTCCTTCTATCACCTCTGGAAAAACCCGGAAGCATTACCCCCTTCTGCGTCACTTCTGCTTACCCACGTCACTTCCATCCCAAGGCGGGACTTGCGGCCCCAGGAGGGCGGGACTTCCGCTGACGTAGGACCCCATGTGACCTGTCAAACTGATAACGATCAGTTTGATGACTAGTGTCCCCCTTCCTACTGACAGAGGATGAGCCTGAGGAACTGGTGGCCTTTTCCCATGGTCTGTATTCAGGCAACGTGATGATGATACAGCCTGTGACTGAGTAGTCAGCTGTGAGAGAGTATCAGACCAGATACTGGCAGAATGTTGTTGTATTCCCTTAACAATATGGTGTTTTAGACAGCGCAAGTGATGGATCATAAAGGCAGTTCCGACCCTGTTCCCACCGTCACATTCATGTTGTAATTGTGCTTTGCATATATTGCAGATAGCAAATGTGGTTGTTGTAACTCTTTAGTTGACAATGGGTGATTTCAGATGAGACGGGGCGGCATTCGCCCCGTCCTGGAATCACCCAAATGATTGCCCGCCAGGATCACTCCGGTACGTCCAACAGACGTGCAGGCTGATCCCGGCGGGGAATCGAGGAGGGGAGGGGCTGCGCAATGTGTGGCTGCACGGCCCCACCCCCCCATGCTCCCTCACCGCCCGCCCTCTGGGGAGATGGGCGGGCGCCGCGACCAATGCGGGATTCCGGGCCGTGGTTTCCGTCCAGACAAGACGGGTCCCTCCATTGCAGCGGGGAATCGGATTCACCACACGATCGGTGCCGGCCCCGCCAGTCCAGCCGATCGCATGGGGAATCTGATTCCCCGCCTCGATTGACCATGGCAAACATCTGGTGGGGAACTTCTGGTTCCACAACAGACATTACGGGACCATTCCCCAGCACAGGGTATTGACTGTGGTTGAGCATGATCTCGTAACGTCTGAAAATACCCAATACTGCCATACCCAGGAACAGCCACCAGTCATTTTCCCTTGCCTTGCAGCTCCATGGTTGGTGGATGGAGTAGGACTTATTTCCGTCAAACAGCAGGGCTACAGTGGAATTTGGGTTCCATTTGCTGTCAAGATCTGGTGGCAAATCATTTTTAACCACCCTCCCCACTGTCTTGTAGGATTTCTAGGACAATGTTCAATTTTCATCTCCCTCATCTACATCCAAAATTCCCAGCCTGTCCAGCGTAGCCCAGAGAGAAATATGTAGTGGGAGATTTATTGATTTTATTTTTATTTATTTTCGTATTTTTATGCTGCCCCCTCATGCTGCCCCCTCATGCACAGCATCTCAGGGCGGCTAACAACATTTAAAAACAAATATTTAAAATAGCCCAACAATAAAACCAATAAAAACCCACCCTAACCCACCCACCATGTCTCCCTTGGCAAAGGCCTGGCAGAACGGCCAGGTCTTACACTGTCTATGGAAAGAAAGGACGTCTACGGCCAGGCAGACCTCCAACAGGAGGGAGTTCCATAGCTGTGGAGCAGCCACTGAGAACACCCTCCTCATGGTCGACACTCGGGAAACCCAGAGAGCCTCAAGGAGGGTGACCCCAGTCAACCGCAGAGGCTGATCCAGAATCCAGAGGGTGAGGCGGTTCTGCAGATAAGTGGGGCCCAGCCCATTTAGGGCTTTAAAGGTCAAAACCAACACCTTGAATTGGGCCCAGAAGACTATCGGCAGCCAGTGCAGAGAACGGAGCACCAGAGTAATATGCTCGCAACGACTTGTCCCCCTAAGGAGACGGGCCGCTGGATTCTGGACCAGCTGCAGTCTCTGGACGGTCACCAAGGGTAGCCCTACATAGAGCATGTTACAATAGTCCAGTCTTGAGGTAATAAAAGCATGGATGATTGTGGCAAGGTTTGAGTCCGAGACATACGGCCTAAGCCACTGTGCCAGGTGTAATTGGCAAAGCCACCACCTGGGTATCCAGGTGGAGCTGTGGATCTAGGAGTACCCCCAGACTATGGACCTGAGATACCAGGGGCGGACAGACCCCATCAATGATGGGAGCCATCACTCCCCCAGCTTTCCCCACAACCATCACCGCCGTCTTGTTGGGATTCAACTTCAAGCGGCTCGCCCTCATCCAGTCCCCAACAGCTGTCAAACATCGGGAAAGCACAGAGACTGCCGGGCCTGGGGCTGATGAAAAAGAGAGATATAGTTTAGTGTCATCAGCATATTGATGACACCTTACACCAAACCCTGTGACAACCTCCCCCAAAGGCTGCATATACACGTTGAACAGGAGAGAGGATATATGTTAATGTAATACTTTTATTTTCCAAATTTTATATCTAAATTATGAATATTTTTAACTAGTTAAGACGTTTGTAAGTTCACAAATTTGAGTAGGATGAGAAGATGTAGTAAAATGCACTGATAAATTGTGCTATTGTTAATGTTGGGAGAGAAAGAGAGTGAGAGAGAGAATGTGAGTAATTAATGAGTATATAATGTATATCATGTGAGTATATAATGTGTATAAGTATATAATGTGAGTTATTATATATATAATGTAAGTGTCAATATTGGTTGATGCTGTGTCTACATAGCGTGTGAGCTGACAACAAATGCTGAGCCAATAATGTACTTTGTGTCCATTTATAGGGGGTGAGATTGTGCAGCCATCCCTTCCAATGGGTAACAATGTTGCTGTCACCGGAAAGAATTATTGCTGATTATAGGTGTGGCAGGAGTGCTATGCCTAGAGGCAAGGCTGCCTAAGTCCTCATTCGCAGGAAATGTTAGCCTCAGGGAAAGCATAAGATTACACAGTGATAGACTCAGGGCGCTCACGTAATACATAGGCATGTCTGTGGGAAAATTCCCTCCCAAAGTACTCCTTACTCTGGGATAGTTTGACTCTTTGGAATAGG
This sequence comes from Sphenodon punctatus, assembly GCA_003113815.1. Lineage (NCBI taxonomy): Eukaryota > Metazoa > Chordata > Lepidosauria > Sphenodontia > Sphenodontidae > Sphenodon > Sphenodon punctatus. The sequence goes on from QEPC01013820.1 coordinate 441,135, forward strand.
AGAAACTCCAGAGTCAGTTACCCCAAGGTAAGGTTTTTCACATGAAACACACACACCCCCAACTACTTCAAAGTAGAGCTACCCAGGGCAGCTGTGGAACTGCTGCCCAGCTGTGCAAACATGCCAAAGCTGTTACAAGGTTTCCTTGATAAAGAGCCTCAGAGAAACTTTGTGTAAATGAGGCATAATGTTCTCTGTTATAAGACTGTAAATCAGGGGTGGGCAACCTTGGACCCCGGGGGCCAAATGTAGTTTGTGGCTATTTTTTATTTGGCCCCTGGATTTCGTTCCTTTTTTAAAGCACTGAAAGAATGATCCATGATCTGGACCCTTCTCTTCCCGCGCACACCCCTTAAGTACCCTCTGCCCCTGGTCCTACTTCTATATGGCTCTCTGAGCTTGTATTAAGTTGAAAGTGGCCCCTGGGAGGGTCCCGTAAACAGTGGGACATCTATTTATAAATAAATAATAAATACATTTCTGTAGGATCCGGCCCCAAACAGCACCACCATTTTGATCCTCCATCATGCATAGCTTTTATTTCTTTCACAAATGAAAAGTGCACACAGTCCCCAAAGCAATTTGACATAGACAACACCATAAAGCCTTTCCCCTGGACTCCCGGCCAGCAGGGCCGGCTTTAGGTTTTTGTGAGTCCTTGGGCAACAGAGTCTGAGTGGGCCCTCCTTTTGCCCATGCCTCTCCCACACTGTAGACCACAGTACCCCCAAACAGCCCCTCCTTCCCTGTCCCCGTCCCCATGTCTCTCTCTCCCAGAACCCTCAAACAGCCCTTCACTCTGTCCCCACGCCTTGCTCCCCAGAACCCACCAAGCCCCCTCTCTTCCTGTGCCCAATATCATCCAACCCCATGCCTCACTCTCCCCCCACAGAGCCCCCAAGCTCACTTGTGCATGCCCAGTTCTTCTTCGAGTGGCTCCTCACATTCTCACAGCACCCAGTTGTGAGAATGTTCAGAGCCATCTCGAAGAACCTTTCTGTTCACCGCGTTCCCCCTCCGAGGCTCCCAGAAGCGGCGCGGAGGTGGCACACTGGCTCTTTTCACACAGACACCCTCATACTGATATAATGGGTGTTACATTTTATTATACATGTTGCAGGCCACCCATAGAGCACACCTGCAGCCTTGCAACATGTATAATAAAAGGTAACACCCATTTGATCAGTGTTAGAGTGTCTGTGTGAAAAGGGCCGAACAAACAGTCTACCCAGACCAGGTTTGGAAATTGTCCAGGGTCCCCCCCCTCCGGAGACTGGTGGCCCCCCTGAAGCTGTGGGCCCTCGGCAAGTGCCCAGGTAAGCCTACCACTGACGCTGGCCATGTCAGCCAAATTCCTGTCTGGTGGCAAGTCCTTCGTTAGGTTTTGGGTGTTTTTAACAGACAAGGCTTGAGGGAGGTGTCTGTGGCCGTGGAGCAGCCATGCACGTGGAATGAGTGGGGAGGGAGTCTAACTGGCAGCTCCCAGGGTGGCCACCACAGCCAAGCAGGTAGGCTCCATGAACTTCCGCCACCATGGAAGTTCCTCTCCCTTCACTGGCTCCCCCTTCCGGAACGTATCCTGTTCAAACTCCTGGTTTTCACGTTCAAATCGCTCCATGACCAAGCTCCCCCTTACCTCTCGGACCTAATCGCCCTACGCGCTCCTGCGCGCGCTCTCCGCTCTTCCGCTGTCCCCTCCCTCGCTCTCCCTCGCTTCTCCTGCTTGCCCAACCGCCTTCGTCCCTTCTCCCTCGCTGCCCCGCATGCCTGGAACTCCCTCCCTGCCGACGTCCGCCTCGCCTCCTCCCTCCGCTCCTTCAAATCCCTCCTCAAGACCCATCTTTTCCATGCTGCCTTTCCCAATGCCCTCTAGTCTTTCCCCTTGCTCTTACTGTCGGCCCTCCTCTGCTGACTGCTGCTACCGACCACCTTGTAACCAAGCCAAGTACACGCGCCTGAGACTTCGCATCCGCCTGAATGTTTGTTTGTCTTCTCCCATGTCTCTCCCGCTGTCCCCTCTCCTTGTCTCCCCCTCCTTGTCTTTTAGATTGTAAGCCACAGGTAGGGACCGCAGCTGATTATATGTTCTGTACAGCGCCAGGTTGTTACTGGCGCTTTATAAATGTTTAATAATAATAATAATAACATGGACCTGCCCTGCAAACAACTTATAAAGGTAGCCCCACCCAACCGCTCACCCTCTGCCATGACGCCCACCTGCCGACACCATGGAAGCAGCCACAGCAGCCAGTAACCCCTTCCTGCCCATGATCTGGGGAACTGCTGCAGCTGCTGGCAGTCCCGCGCAACAATGGAGGGGCAAACTGGGCGGGACATGCAGGAAGTTGCTGTCCAAGCTGCTGTCCCCTATGGCATTGGCTCTTCTCTCATGTGTCACGAGGGTGGGTTGTTGTGCTTTGAGCCAATGCGGTGTTGTATTTTGTGCGTGTCATTTAAGAGTTCCTAGGAGGGCTGTGGGCGGGACCAGGGAGGCAGCTGGGCTGCAGACCTGACTGCTGGTGTGGGTAGGTGCCCCAGTTCATACGTGCAGGGGATGCGTGGGCATCTATCCTCACACACGTTTTTGGCTTCTCCCACATGGGGAACTCCGGATTTTTCAGCAGTGGCCCATGCGTGGCCATGAGTGGGTGCTGTGTGGATCATGGGAACACACATCCCCCTGCACCACCTTCACACAGGCGTTCGGATGAGTGGTTGTTGATGGTGGTCGTGCATGGTAGCATCTTGTTTAAAAAATCCTCTGAGACTCTGTGCTCAGTCCTCCCTGGCAAGCCCTCTCTTCTTGACTCCCTATTCAGGACCTTCTGTCTGTTGCTAAATCCAGGTTCTGATTTATTTTTAACTCCTGCTCTGCTCTTGCACCTTTCCTCCTGGTGCCCTTCACTGCCTTGGCCTCCCAGCCTGCATCCATGTCAAATTTGCAGAGCTGCCACCTTTTCAAGTCCCACAGCATGACCTCTTTCCCAGGTACTCCTTCCCCTGAGCTTTCTTCCTTCGCCTTTTCATATTCTTGGCTAGGGTTGTGCATTCAGGTTAAAACAAAATAGACACAAAAACTCTTTCCCAATTTCAAAATGCGGGATCCTGAAATTGGACCACCATTTTCAGCTTGGGTTTCTCGGGCTGCATGAACCGCTTTAGTTGGTGTGCTAAAACTGCATCACCTTCTTTTAAATCATCCTCAGGAGGAAGAAGAGCAACACTCACTTGCCTGGCTAACAGTTAAGCAGGAGAAAAGAAGAAGGGGAGAGGGAAAGGGGGTGATAGGGGAGGAGGGAGGATGGGTTATATGAGTCAATCCCTGGTGGAATCCCCCTTTCCCCAAATGCCAATCAGCAGAGGGGGCGGGGGAGAGGAAATTACCTAGATTAGACAGTTTGATTTCTAGTTTGTGGGTACTTTTTCACCATCATATGTGAGCTCTCTTTTCCTGCGTCCCAGGCAATTTCCTCTGTGGCATCTTAACTATGGTATCTCCCTGTGTTTCTTTCTCTATTTCCTCTCTTTGTCCAACCAAGATTGTAAGCTCTAGGTGGTGGGGCCTTTTTCTAATTACAGCTGTGCAGTGTCAGGTACATTGCTGTGACACCATCATCATATCGCCAACCGCAGTGGTTCCAAGATCCGCTGGGGGAGGTGTCCTTGGACCTTGATGGCCGCTCGGCTGATGATCTCGTCCAATCATGGAACATCTTGCTGGAGGGGGCCATTGACCAGGTGGCTTTGAGGCGTCCGCTGCCACTGCTTTGTCTAGGGCTCCTTGGTTTACTGAGGAGCTGCGGTGTATGAAGCAGGAGCTGGCGTCGTTCCCATGCTGAATCCAATTGGCCGATGTCGTGGGTGTCCTGGGGTCTGTTAGGGCCACTTTTTGTGAATTAGATCTGTGCCTGTCCTGGTTGGTGAAAGCCTCCAGGGAGACCTTGGGGCCGGTGCTGGCAGGGGTGATCAACGGCTTCAACGCCTCCCTTCGGGAGGGTTCGGTGCCGGACTGCCTCAAGGAGGTGGTGGTGCAGCCCCTGTTAAAGAAACCATCTTTGGACGTTGACGCACCGGTCAGTTACCAGCCTGTCTCTAACCTTCCCGTTTTAGAGAAGGTTATTGAACGGGTAGTGGCACATCAGCTCCGGGGTCACCTGGATGGCATCAGTTTTCTAGAACGCTTTCAATCGGGGTTTTGCCCAGGGTATGGCACCAAGACTGCATTGGTGGCCTTGGTGGACAACCTCTGCCAAGAGATGGATTCAGGACATTCAACACTACTTGTTCTGTTAGATCTCTCAGCTGCTTTTGATACAGTGGACCACAGGTTATTGTTGAGGCGATTGCAGTCCGTGTGTGTGTGTGTGAGAGAGAGAGAGAGAGAGAGAGAGAGAGAGAGAGAGAGAGAGAGAGAGGGAGAGATGGTCCTTGGATGGTTCTGTTCATTCCTCTCAGGTTGATTGTTTTTATCTTATTTAATTGGTTTCCCCTTTTTGTCTGTTTTATTGTATTTACTGTTTTTATCTTAAACTTTAGCTGTTGTGAGCCTCCCTGAGCCATCTGTTGATGGAAGGGGGCAGAAGGATATAAATGTTAATATAAATAAATAAATATAAATATCATAGCACAGAGAAAAGTTCCCACAGTAATCTCACCTACTTTATATTCCCTTGTATTAACTGTACTGAAATTCCTCAGTATCTTAAAACCAGGCACTCAGACTCTGGAAGAATGACTAGGAGAGAAGCCAGTCCATTCTGGTCTCTTCTTCTCATCACCATTCTCTGAACACAGCTGGGATTGTCAAGACACCCTATTGGGGAATGCATTACAGAACTAAAGAACTTCCTCGGTACTACTGGCGTGAAATACAATGACTGCACATGCGAGATATGGCCACTGGTGGGAGCCATTCTGCGCATGCACATCCCTTTTACAAAATGGCACGGATGCTGCTCACACCTTTTGGGGGAACGGGTGCACGTGCACAGAATGGCCCCGTTGGCCATTTTGTGCAGGCGCAGGGTTTTTAATTTGTTAAGAATTATTTTTAATAAAATAAACAAAAAAATAAAAACAAAAATGAATGAAACCAAACCAATGTTGTTTGCTTATTCATTCACTTTTGTTACCTTAGTTCCGAAAATGAATGGGACTCCATTCGGTTTTGGAACTAATTAAAACGACGCTAATTACACACACCTCCTGTGTACAGCGCTCCGTATTGATGGGACTGCAGAAACATTTTAAAAAGACATGACTTTAGCAATGGAAATAAATTTATTTTTATTTATTTATATTTCTTAGCTGCCCCCTCATGCCCATGGCATCCCGGGGCGGCTTACATCATAGAAACAACAATTTAAAACATCAATAAAACAGAGAAAATTCAAACATTTAAAAAAAAAACTAACCCCACCACCCCCCTCAACCTATTGACCCAATCCCCCCTCCCCTCCTCTGAAGGCCTGGGAGAACAGCCAAGTTTTGCAGGCCCGGTGGAAGGCCAACAGATTTGGGGTCAGACGGGTTTCCTCTGGGAGGGAGTTCTATAGTCGCGGCCCGACCACCGAGAACACCCTCTCCATTGTGGCCCCCTGCTTTATATGGGGGACCTCCAAGAAGGTGCCCCCGGAACACCGAAGAGGTCGCTCTGGGGCGCGGAAGGTGAGGCGGTCCCTGAGATATGACGGGCCAAGACTGTGTAGGGCTTCAGGAGATGAGCTGCTGCGTTCTGCACCAGCTTCAGCCTCCAAACCAGCATCAGGGGAAGCCCCATGTAAAGCCTGTTGCAGTAGTCCAGCCTTGAGGTGATGAAGGCATGGATGAGGGTGGCCAGGTCAGGTCTGGAAATATATGAATGTAGCCTCCGCACCAGATACAGTTGGTGGAAGGCAGCCTTAGCAACCAACTCCACCTGTTGATCTACGTGGAGGTCTGAATCCAGCAATACTCCAAGACTCCAAACCTGCTGGGCTAAAGGAGGGCGGACCCCCTCTACGAGGGGAGCTGACACCTCCCTTGCCCTACCCACCGCCATCACCTCCATCTTATCTGAACTCAGTTTCAGTCTGCTCTGCCGTAACCAATCCGCCACGGCCTCCAAACATTGGGACAGTACTGAGACGGCAGGACCTGGGTCAGTTGAAAAAGAGAGGCAAAGCTGGGTGTCATCAGCATATTGGTGGCAACGCACACCAAACCCTCTCACGATCTCCCCCGAGGACTGCATATATACATTAAACAATAATGGAGACAGAATAGAACTTTGTGGAATGCCACAATCCAGGGCCCGGGGGCTAGATGATTCAGCCGCCAGAACAACCCGCTGGCTTCTCCCTGAGAGGAATGATTGGAACCATCCAAGGACAGCCCCGTCCAGACCCCACAGGACTCGCAATTGTCTCAACAGCAGCCCATGGTCCACCGTGTCAAAAGCGGCCGAGAGATCTAGCAGGATCAGAAGTGTTGAGCGTCCTGCATCCATCTCTCGGTGGAGATCGTCCACCAAGGCCATCAACACCATCTCTGTACCATAGCCGGGGTGGAATCCTGATTGAAATGGGTCAAGGAAACCAATGCTGCCAAGATGAACCTGGAGCTGCAGTGCCACTGCCTGTTCAATAACCTTCCCTAAAAAGGGAAGGTTAGAGAAAGGTCGGTAACTGGCCAGTGCGTCCACATCCAAAGATGGCTTCTTCAGCAGGGGGCACACGACGGCCTCCTTGAGACCGGGGGGCAATCTCCCCTGCTGAAGGGACACGTTGATTACCCTCACCAGCACTGTCCCCAACATCTCCCTGGAGGCTTTCACCAACCAGGACGGGTGACTCTAACAGACACCAGGACATCCACAGCATCGGCTGGCATCGCTTTCTGACATTCATCCCCAAAAGATGGACCAGATGGGGCCTCCATCACCTCATGCTCCACCTCTACTGCCCCTAATCCAGTGTTGAAGTTGTTCTGAATCCAAGCGATCTTGTCTGCAAAGTAGGTGGCAAACTCCTCACAGCAGGCCTGGGACAAGTCCCCGTCCAGGAGGAAGGAGGCTGGACTGACCAGCCCCCACACCACCTGGAACAGCTCCGCTGGACATGACTTTGCAGATGCTATGAGGACGGCAAAGAACTCTTTCTTTGCGTCCTCACAGCCTCAACATAGGCCGCAAATGGGCCCAATGGAGAAGTCGGTCGGATTCAGAGCGAGTCCGATGCCAGCATCACTCTAGTCACCTACCTGCCTGTTTCATACACCACTGCCCATCAGTAAACCAAGGGGCCCTGCAGTGATGAGACAGAGGTAGGAGACGTCTCAGAGCCACCCTGTCAATGGCCTCCCCGAGCAAGATGTTCCAAGCTTGGACGAGTTCATCAACAGAGCGACCATCAAGGTCTAAGGTTAACTCCCCCAGGAACCGTTGAGGTTCCATCAGCCTCCAGGGGTGGACCAACCTAACTGGTCCATTCCCCTTCTGGATGTGGTGTGCTGAGAGACTGACCTGTAGGAGGTAATGATCCGTCCATGACAAGGGTGTAACCCTCATATCCCCCACTACCGGATCACCCGCCTCAAGACCAGAACAGAACACCAGGTCGAGGGTATGTCCCCCCACATGGGTCGGGCAGTTCACAACTTGAGACAAGTCCATCCATGGTTGCCATGGCGGCCATGAACTCTCGCTCCGCTCCCACAAGACCGGTATCGGCATGGGTACTGAAGTCCCCCAGGACCAAAGTCTTGGAGGAGTTCAGCACCACCACCAAGACTAGCTCTGCTAGAGCGGCAAGGGATGCTACTGGGCAGGAAGGGGCCCGGTACACCAGCAGCACCCCGAGATTGCCCCCAGCCAAATCAAACACCACATGGAGGGCCTCAATCCCTGGAATCTCCTGGAGTGGATACCTCCTAACAGGCCATGTCTCTCTGAAAATAATAGCTACACCACCACCCCGGCCCCAGTGCGGGGTTGGTGCTGCACGCCATACCCAGCTATAACGAGATCGACCAAGATTGGCCCCACCTCCTCATCCAGCCAGGATTCCGTAATACATACAAGGTCTGCAGCCCCATCCAGGATCACATCATGGATTACCAGGGCCTTATTTGTCATGGACCTTGCATTTAGCAGCATCAGCCCCCTGCTGGCGGACCTTAGACCCTGCTCCTCCTTCACCCCCAGTGAAGGGAAGGCTCTTTTGACCTCCACAAGGGACCTAGGTCCCCTGGAAGCCTGAACCACACAACACCGTAGACCATACCATCCCCGTCCCAGAACCACCCCTATAGCCGCTCCTCCCTTCCCGTCCACACCGTTCTGACCCCCTCCTACTGGCTGCTCCCCCAGAGCCCTCAGAGATCTCCCTCCCCTCTCCCCTCCCCCTTCTTCCCCAAAACACCCACTCCGACCTCACCCTCCCTATTTCCCCCCCATAACCCTATTAAGCCCCTCCTATCCCTTCTCCCCTGCATATCCCTCCCACACCCACCCAGTGCTCTCACCACTCGGGCCCCTGTCCCCTCTCACCAGGGAGAGTGGCCCTATACTCCCCAACCCAATCCCCCTGCCCCCCTCATAATAAACACATCTCATCCCCCCACGCCCTTAAAAACAAATACTAATAATGGCTCTCACCCCTGATATAGTTAAAAGGTCTCTCCAAGACAGTCTCAGTACTGGGAACGCTAGCAGTGGACCCAGAATTTTGTAGGTTTGACAAAGACAAGGTCTCCCTATGGTTCAAACCAACCTTCAGACCAAAAGTGAACACAGTCTTTCATTGTAACCAGGACATAGAACTTCCCTCCTTCTGCCCAAGCCCTACTCACCCTCAAGAGACCCTTTGGCACAAATTAGATGTGCGCAGGGCCCTTAAGATTTATTTGGAAAGAACGAAGGACTTTAGGATAGACTCTTCCCTCTTTGTAGGCTTTAGACAGGGTCAGAGGGGGAAAACAGCCTCCCTAGGGGTGGGACTACCAGATCATCTGGTATCCGATACTGCCGGTATTTTGGTGTACCGGCAGTATCGGATTAACCCGGTAATCCGGCCCATTTCCCGGATTCCCACCCATACCGGATTTTTTACATTGCGGCCATTCAAATGAATGGTCGCAATGTAAAAAAAACAACAAAAAAACCCCCAAACACTTTCCCTCCCCGAGTGCAGGTTATGCGGGTGGAAGGGGGGACTCCCCCCTTCCACCCGCACAGTCTGGGAGGGGGAGGGGGGAGGTTTTTGTCTTTTTCCATTGATTTCAATGGGGACAGTTCCCCATTATTAAAATCAATGTAAAAGATCCGGTACCGGTATACCGGTATTAATCCGGTAAGCCGGTTTTTTAAAATCCGGGAACCGGTAAAACCGGTACCCGGTATTTGCCCTGATGTCCCACCCCTACTATCACTAGATGGCTGAGTGGTTGCATCTCCTTAGCCTATAAGTCAAAGGGATTACAGGTCCTTCAAGGCATCATGGCCCACTCATTTTGGAGCGTGGCCACTAATGCAGCTTTAATGCAGGGCACCTCCATGGAGGATATTTGTAAGGCATCCTGCTGGACCTTGGTCCACACCTTTACCCGCCACTACCACATAAACACTTGGAGCTCAGCGACGGCGGAGGGTGCTGCAGCGGATACTGTGGTGATTTCAACTTCTGTATTCACAGGGTGATTTGGCATACAATTGATGAGTAATTAATACCCACCCATTTGCTTTGTCTCCATCTCTGTCTATTCACACACAAACAGATATTTGGCTTCAAAATTTTGTTTGTGGCAAACTGCTAATTCCAAATGAAAAATATTTAAGTTGGAAAATCCTAAACAACCTTAATACAATTAACATCTTCCCTAGTTACACAGGCTGAGATGTACAGAATTAAAGGTATATTTAGCCTTCATACTTTGCTGCATAAGCCACCCACAAACTGCCCTGTCTTTCTCCCCTCATTTCCTGCTACCTTCTCACATGGGAACATTGCTCCTCCTCTGCCACCACCTTTACCCTAGCATCCTGCTCCCTGAACCACCTTTGCCCCTTCACCCCTATGCCTGGAACTCCCATCCTGAGCAAACTCCCCTATGCCTGGGAACTCCCATCCTGCTCAGTTCTCTCCCTTTAAATGCCTCCTAAAAACCTAACTCTTCTGTCAGACTTTAGCTCCTCACTTCCATAGATTGCTTGTCTCTGTGCTACTGTTTATACTCTTACCCTCCTTCATGATTCCCCCTCCTACTATCATAACTAACTGCATTAAACACATGTGCCTGCAACTTCTCCACTTCATGAATGTTTCCCTGACTCTCTGTATGGGTGATTTCAGATGTTACGGCCAGCAGCACTGACCCGGGGCCGTGGGGTGGTTCGGACCACGGGCGGGGGTGAAGGGGTGCCACAACAGATGGTCGCCCCTTTGCCCCCGGCTGTGGGGACCGCTGAACTGCAGCCCCATGCTGCAGTCAATGCTGCCGGCTGTAATGTCTGTTGTGCAACACACACACACGGAGGGGGCGGGGCCACGCAACACAGCGTGCGGCCGCACAGCCCCGCCCCCTGCACTCCCCGGCCGCCCCCCCCCCCCCCCCTGGACAGGCAACCACAGCGGCCTATCTGGCCGCTGCCGCCACCTGCCATCCACCTCCGGAACTCCAGAACATGGTGAAGGTAAGGTAACAGACGTTACTTTTCCTTCACCGCATTCCGGATTCGCCCTAACCACGCTTCGTTCACCGCCGTGGTGCGGGAGAACAAAGCGTGGTTCGGTTCACCGCGGGGGGTGGTTGACTGAGGTGAACATCTGGATGCGCGCAAACAGATGTTCACCTCTGTTCACACACACACACACACACACGCGCGCGCGCACGCGCGCGGTTGACTGAGGTTGACTGTGGTGATTTCAGACAAACGTAACGTCTGAAATCACTCACTGTCCCCTCTCCCTTGTTTCCCCGCCCTTCTCTCTTCTATATTGTAAGCCCTTTGAGGCAGGGACTGCTCTCTAATCTTGGCTGTTCAGCACCAGGCACGTTTCTGGAGTAATAATAAATTAAATAAAATAAAAGTCTGGTGTGAGGAAAACACTTCCTCTCTCGCCTGCCCCCTTTTCCCTCCCTACAACTAGTTATTATAACTTATTATCTAGTTGTTCTGGCCGCTGGTAGAGACTGGTAGCTGAGAAACTAGCTGGATCTTAGCTCTGCTTCTGCAGCTCTGCCTATTTCCCATCTGTCTTTAATTCAACAGCAGCATCTGGAAGACTTGGAAGCAATGCAACAAACCAAAAAAGAAAGCAGACGCTCTTACCTTTTGCCCTGCCGTCTTGCCTTCCTGTTCCTCCTCTTAACCACTGCCTCTGCTTTTCCCTTTTTAAAAGGGACAAGTTCCAAATCTGAGTTCCACCCAGGAAGTTTGTTGTGAAGTTGTAAATTGATATGTTGGGTTTTCTGGCTGGACTGGTCAAAATTTTTTTTTCTTTTTTACTTTTTATTTTATTTTAATTCTTTAACACGTTATACAAAAGTGGTTATATATCACTTAAAATATCCCAACCTACAACTGGTCAAAATTAGTTTATTTCCTGGAACTCTCTGGAGTTCCAGAGAACTCTACAGCCCACAAAACGGGTCAGTAGTTCAGCTCTTGCAACTCTTGAAGCTATTCAATTACTGGAAGGATTTTCTCTGGTACTGGCAGACTATGTGACACCAAAGGACGTTGCTGAAACCAGGCACTCAAAGATTCGGGCACTCCTGATTAATCTGTTGGAACCAATTCAACCCAGCCCCAGTTGGACACCATCAAGCTGCTCGACTTTCACAGTCTCCCTCCCCAACCCCAAATCATGATCTCAGGACTTCTGCGGAACAGCATTGTCAACAGCATGTAGATTCAGAGGTCAGCCAGTGGTCCCAGTGCTGGGGGGATGACAGGGTTACCATCGCCCCCGGATTTTCCAGGACATGACCGCTTTTTTGATCCACGGATTTTTAAAATATGCACCCATGGCCGGAATTTTTCTGGTATCATTGCATCCCCTTCTGCACACCTCACCCAGAGATTGTTGCTCTGCCTCATCTGGGGGAAAGAGCTCTGAGCCCGCAGTGCTCCTCCTCCTCTCCTCTGCCCACCTCGGCTGCTGCCTCCTCCTTCCCCTGCTGCCACCACTAGACCTGACTGCGGTCAGGGGAGTGGGCAGTGCCACGTTCGCAGAAGCCCTGGTAAGATTCCAGGTGTCAGCACATGCTCAGGTGTAGCGGGAAGAGGAGCCAGGACAGGGGATGGGGGAGAGGATCAGGTGGGGACAAGGCACCTGGCCAGTGTGGCTTGCTTGAGCAAGGCGGTGGCTGGAGGGAGAGTGGCTCTGTAGAGACCCGCAACTTTGTTCTGCATCCATCCCCCAAAGCACACAGGGAGAGGAGTCTGGCTCCGATCAGGGAGAGGTTCCCCCACATCCCAACCCCCAGCCTCAAGGCAGGTGGTTCCCCCTTCCCTAGCGTGCCTGAAGTGCCGCCCCAGTGGGACCACTGCTGAGTCCATCTCTGCAGCGGTCTCAGCCAGGGCCTGACAAGGCCAGCGCTTCCCCCCCGCCCCCAATGTCCTGTATTGTGGGGATGTGTCAGTGGCCACCCTAGGGGATGCTGAATAAGATTATTTACCCACAGCCCCTGATATAGGCTTGATCCTGTTGCCAGGGATAGGCAGGGCTGGCCATACAGAGGGTGGGGCCTGGGGCAGGGGTGGAGTTAGAACCTGGGACAGGGCCCAGGATAGAAGGTGAGGGCCAGAGCAGGGCCCTGCTTGGTATGCGCCTCCTCCCTCCTGGCAACCCCGGTTGGAGCCATGGGGCACCATGCTGTGCTGCATAGGGTGGCCAGATATGCAAATGTTTACAGGATACGTATGAGAAATGCAGGTTGCAGGGTTGCACTGGAGCCAGTGCAGCCCTGCAACCTGTATTCCTCATATGTAAATGTTTACAGGATACATATCTGGCCACCCTAGTGCTGCGGCAAGACTCTGAAGTGGTGGGGAGATGGTGCTACCCCCACTTCAGAGGAAAGCCCCTGCCCTGCACACAGAGACCTGCCCTGGTGCTGTGCTCCTATATAGCTCTGGCGAGGGTTCTGGGAGGAGGGAGGGGACATTTCCAGGAGGAGGGAAGCGGTACAGTGCTGTGGCAGCTGTCGCTTGTGATGGGCTCCTCTCTGACCCCCACCCATCCTGGGACTCGCTCCCCTTTCCAGAACTTACTGTGAGGCCCTTTTCCTCATGGGGCCCAGGGTTACTTCCCTATCTGCAGGGCCCCATGTATTCTGTGTTCCTCATTGGAAGCAACAGTGGAAAAGCAGAATACATGGGGTCCTGCCTGTCTGCTTCTGCCTATGGCCAGGCCTGGGGGTAGGACTGAGTTTGCTGGCACCTGGAGTGTTGTGGTGCCGGGCCAGGACTGTCGCTGAGGCTGCAGAGTATGCATGCTGAGTGTTGGTGCCCGGGTAGCCTTGCCCAGGTATTCCCAGGAGGCGTGCTTAATTTGCTCCTTGTTACTGCACTGGTGAAACAGCTGGGTGCGCCGCTGTAAGGGTCAAGGGTTGTTGATGATACGGGCAGACTTCAGCGTCAGGTTGGGATTTGTTTCCAGGCAGGAGCAGTGATGGGATTGGGGTCTGGGTTCAGGAACAGGGCAGACAAGCAGGCAGGAAGAGGCACAAGTCAGGGTCAGAATCAGGCTTGGATGGGAACAGAATCAGGCAGGAGTAGGGTCGCCGTCTTTCCGCTGTAACGGTCGGATGGGTCAGAGCCTGGAAGAAGCTATGGGAAGGGCTCAGGAGAGGCAGGACAGGCCTAGGTAACTGCCCATGGGGATTCAGAGCAGGGAAGGGGGATTCAGCGTGGGGGTCAGGGAGAGGAAATGGAGACAGAGTGAGGACCACACAGACGTACCGAGGAGTTAGCAAGGAGGAGCAGAGCAGAGCAGAGCAGAGCAGAGCAGAGCAGAGGCCAAGGAATGGGGTCAGAAACAGAGCATCTCGGAGCAGGAGTCAGAGTAAGAAGAGTCCCAGGGGAGCAGGGGCCCAGCAGAATGGAGCAGAGTCAGAGTTAGCATAAGGGACGGAGTGGGAGAGCAACAGAAGAGTCGTTCTACCTAGCTTCCTGTGACCAAAGAGCACCACGAGAGTGTTCATGGTGTCTAAGGTAACATTTCCTTGGTGACTTACTGTTTTATAAGAAAACTGACTTCACACTCAGGCTAAGTAATTCATATATTATTAACTGCCAATAGCATGGTTAAACAAGGGCTGATGCATGCATAAAATTATAAATGCGTGACACCGTTTGTGGTTAAGATATTGGGGAACTAATGTCGTTACCTCCGCCCATGAAATATCCTGTTTTTATAAACTGTTTTAAACCTCAATCTTGCAACCCATTTTTGCAACAAAGATGTTCCATCGACTGTATGCCTCTACTTCCCTAAATGTGAACTTACTCATATTTTCCTAAACATTAACTAACAAGGTTAAAAGTTAAGCAGGGAGAAAGCTATCAGAAGACCAAATATGTCCAGGCCTTTATGTCCAAACTAAAGCCAATATGTTCAGACTATAGCCAGACTATAAAGGCAATCAAAGGAGAGATACCTACCAGCCACCGCCCGCTGTTTCTGCCCCCGCTGGGCTGCCTTAGCGTTTCTGCTGCCGCTCCGCAAGATCGTTTTGCATCTGTGGGAGAGAAGGACTATCTCACAAGATCTGTCCACCTGCCTGCTTGCCTCTGCTGTGCTGCTGCCATCCATTGCCAGTGAGGAGGGGGTCCGCTGTCCCCACTGCGGCTCTGACCTGCTTGTCACCACCTGCGGGGAAAAGACTTTTGTGAGTCCAGGGGGGCAGGGGGGGAGCATAGAAGCCGGGCGCGAGAACCGGCTTATCCCCTTCCCCACCCGGAAACAGCCGGGGTTTTAAAGCCAAAGGGTGCAGCACTTTGGGGCACTTTGGGGCCGCAGGGGTGGCAGGGAATGTTTTTAGTGGGGTCTTTTGTTCAGGTCTAGGGAGGTAGGGTGGGGGTGTAGGTGGGGTGGTTAGAGGTGAAGGGGTGGGGAGGGTGCCTAGTGACTGACCCTGGTGGCAGCAGGGAGAGCACTAGGGGGGTTATTGGTAGGAAGGGGGGGAGCCCGACCCCGGTGAGAGGGGGAAGTCGGGCGGGGGGGTATGGTCCCTACCGGCCCCTGGTGACAGCAGGGTCGCTGGAAGGATGGGGGGGAGGTTTTAAAGGGGAAGGGGGGAAGGCCACAGGCTGAGCAGCCGGGTTTTGGGGGCCAGGGTGTGGTGGATGGGGGGAGGGGGCAGCTATAGGGCTGGTTCTGGGGCGTGGACGGTATGGCCCATGGGGTTGGATGGCTCGTGCCCCTAGGGGACCGAGGTGCCTGTGGGAGGTGCAGGTTGCCATCCCTCCACTGGGGGTGGGGGAGGAGCCGGGTCCAAGGTCCACACGTGGGGGGCTGCTGTTGCTAAATGCGAGGTCCGTGTTCAACAAGGCCCCAATTGTCCGGGACATAATCTCGGATGGGGCCGTGGACCTCGCATGTATTACGGAGACCTGCCTGGACGAGTTGGCCGGTCCAACTTTGGCCGATCTCGTGCCAGCCAGGTATGCCATGAAGCATCAGTCCCGCATGGGTGGCCAGGGAGGTGATGTAGTGATTATTTTTAGAGAAGACTGGCCTGTTAGGAGGTATCCAGTTCAGGAGATTGTGGGTATTGAGCCCCTTCACGTGGTGTTCGATTTGGCTGGGGGCAAGCTAGGGGTGCTGCTGGTATACCGGGCCCCTTCTTGTTCAGCAGCATCCCTAACCGCTCTAGAAGAGCTGGCCTCGGAGGTGGTGTTGGGCTCCTCTAGGACTTTGGTTCTGGGGGACTTCAATGTTCACACCGATGCCGGCCTTGTCAGGGCAGAGCGAGAATTCATGGCCGCCATGGCAACCATGGATTTGTCCCAGGACGTTATCTGTCCGACCCACGTGGGGGGGCACACCCTCGACCTGATCTTCGGTTCTGGCCTTGAGGCGGGGGATCCGGTTGTGGGGGATGTTAGGGCTGTGCCCTTGTCATGGACGGACCATTATCTCCTTCAGGCCAGTCTCTCAGCACACCCCCTCCAGAAGGGGAAGGGACCAGTTAGGATGGTCCACCCTCGGAGGCTGATGGAACCCCAGCGGTTATAGGAAGTCCTGATGGAGCTAACCTTGGACCTGGACGGTCACTCTGTCGATGAGCTGGTCCAGTATTGGAATACCTTGCTGGAGGAAGCCATTGACAGGGTGGCTCTGAGACGCCCTCTGCCTCGGTCTCATCACTGCAGGGCCCCTTGGTTTACCAAGGGGCTGTGGTGTATGAAGCAAGTAGGCAAAAGGCTGGAGCGACGCTGGCGTCGGACTCGATCTGACGCCGACCGACTTCTCCATGCGGCCCATTTGTAGTCCTATGTTGAGGCTGTGAGGACAACAAGGAAGGAGTTCTTTGCTGTCCTCATAGTGTCTGCGAAGTCACGCCAGGTGGAGCTGTTTTGGGTGGTGCAGGGGCTGGTCAGTCCGGCCTCCCTCCGCCTGGACGGGAACTTGTCCCAGGCCCGAAGTGAGGAGTTTGTCACCTACTTCGCAGACAAGATCGCTCGGATTCGGAGTGACTTTGACACTGGATTAGGGGCAGTAGGTAGAGAGTGTGAGGTGATGGAGGCCCTTTCCGGTCCAGCTTTGTGTGGGGAGTTTCAAGAAGTGACGCTGGCTGATGCGGTGGATGTCTTGGGGTCTGTGAGGGCCATCTGTTGTGAACTTGATCCATGCCCGTCCTGGCTGGTGAAAGCCTCCAGAGAGACATTGGGGACGGTGCTGGCGGGGGTAGTGAATGTGTCCTTGCAGTAGGGGAGGTTGTCGCCCAGTCTCAAGGAAGTTGTGGTGCGCCCCCTGCTGAAAAAAACATTGTTGGACGTGGATGCTCTTGCCAGTTACCGACCTGTCTCTAACCTTCCCTTTTTAGGGAAGGTTATTGAGCGAGCTGTGGCAATCCAGCTCCAGGCACATCTAGATGGCATCGGTTTCCTGGACCCATTTCAATCTGGGTTCTGCCCCGGCTATGGCACCGAGACGGCGTTGGTGGCCTTGGTCGAAGATCTCCGCCGGGAGATGGATGCAGAATGTTCAACATTTCTCATCCTGCTAGATCTCTCGGCCGCTTTTGACACCGTGGACCATGGGCTGCTGTTGAGACGGCTGCATGACCTGGGGGGTCTGGACAGGACCGTTCTTGAATGGTTCCGTTCATTCCTCTCAGGGAGAAGGCAGCGGGTGGTGCTGGGGGATGAGACATCTTGCTCCCGCGCTTTACCATGGGGCATTCCACAGGGTTCTATTCTGTCTCCATTATTGTTTAATGTATATATGCAGCCCTTGGGGGAGGTTGTGAGAGGGTTCGAGGTGTGTTGTCACAAATATGCTGACGATACTCAGCTGTACCTCTCCTTTTCAATGGACCCAGACCCTGCTGTCTCGGTGCTATCTCAGTGTTTGGAGGCCGTGGCTGAATGGATGTGGCAGAGCAGACTGAAGCTCAACCCTGATAAGACGGAGGTGATGTTGGTGAGGAGAGCGAGGGAGGTAGTGGCCCCCTTGATTGGGGGGGTTCACTCTCCTATAGCTCAGCAGGTCCGGAGTCTGGGGGTGATATTGGACGCGGATCTCCGCCTGGAGTGGCAGGTGGAGGCAGTCACTAAGGCTGCTTTTCACCAGCTGCATCTGGTACGGAGGCTGCGTCCATTCGTCTCTGGCCCGGACCTGGCCTCCCTCATCCATGCCTTCGTCACCTCGAGGCGGGACTACTGCAACGCGCTTTACGTGGGGCTTCCCTTGTGCCTGGTTCGGAGGTTGCAGCTAGTGCAGAATGCAGCGGCCCGTCTCCTTTCGGGGACGGGTCGTCGGGAGCACATAACACCAGTGCTCCGGACTCTGCACTGCTTGCCGATAGCGTGCCGAACCAGGTTCAAGGTTTTGACTTTGATCTACAAGTCCTTTCACGGTCTCGGCCCCTCGTACCTCAGGGACCGCCTTGCCCTCCACGCCCCAGAATGGCTCCTTTGGTCGGCCTGGGGTGCCTTCTTGGAGGTCCCCCGTGTTAAGCGGGGGGCCACAATGTAGAGGGCATTCTCGGTGGCTGGGCCGCGCCTTTGGAACTCCCTTCCGGAAGAAGCTCGCCTGGCCCCAAGCCTTTTGATATTCCGGCGAAGATGTAAAACCCGGCTGTTTGCCCAGGTCTTTGGGGAGGGTGGGTTAATGGGGTTTTATCTCCCCTACCCTATTTTATTGTTTTAAATGTTTCCCGGGCTCTGTTTTAATACTTTATGTATTTTTGATGTGTTTTAAATGGTTTTATATGTATTTTATATTTTTTTGTTGTTGGAAGCTGCCCTGAGCTGTTTTCAGGAGGGACGGGGTATAAATAAATAAATAAATAAATAAAATCTATTAAACGTATCTCGCATATGTCAAAACTGAGGGTCACACCCCCATTGGTTATTCGGAGAAGGTGTGGGCCAACTGTCATTGAAATGAAATCTGCATCAGAGATGGAGGGGTGTTGGGGGAGGCGTCTGGGCATGCGTGCACAGTAGGCGCTTCCGCAAGACGCTCCAGGCGGTCCAGCACGATTTCACCAAAAAAAGAGGTAAAAATGTGGAATTGACCCCCCTAATGGGAAAAAACATAAAGAAACACACACACACCCCAAGGACCCAAAAATAAAGGGCTGAGAGGGATGGAAAGCGGAGAAAAACCACAAAGAAGTGAGAGGGGGGGAGGGGATCCGGAGCAACCCCAGGCAGACAGCATGGCGGAGGCACGTGCACTAGAGCAGGGGGAACAACGAGATCTCACAGCACAGCTTGCTAGCCTAATGAAGGCAATAAATTCAAATCATGCTGACTCCAGAAAGCAATGGGGTCTCTTAAACGAAAATATACAGAAAGTTACCTCTGTAGTGAACTGTCTCAACAAAAAAATTGACGGCATGGCTGAGAGAGTTACCAGCTTGGGACAGAGACTGGAAAGGCATGAGAATCAGAAGCAAAGATGGGAGGATAAGGTACAGGAGATGGAAAGAGCCCTGGGGGGGGGGAGTACAGAGAAAAATGGAGGACCTGGAAAACCAGGGGAGGAGGAATAACTTGAGGATACAAGGAATCCCCGAGGACATTGAAGCCCAGGGAGGCAGAGATTTAATAAAGAAAATTTTGAAAGAAATCCTCCCAGAGTGCCCCCAACTTCATGAAGTAGAGATTGATAGGGCCCACAGGACTCTCCGCCCCTGGCCAAAAGATGGAGACCCCCCACGTGCAGTAATATTTAGATGTCTCAGATACTCAGACAAGGAGCAAATTCTATGGGAAGTTAGAAAACTTAAAGATCTAAAGTATCAGAGCCACAGAATCAATATACAGCCAGACTTAGCAGCAGCAACGGTGACGCGGAGAAGGGGATGGTACAGAATACAAGAAAAATGTACAGCACAGGGAATAAAAATGCAAATAAGATACCCTGCTACTTTCTCCTTCATGCATGAAAATCGCAGAAGGAACTTCTATGATACAAAGGCGCTAGAGAAATACATAGCAGCAAAGATGCCAGGGATGCAGAGAGAGGAACCACGACCAGCGAGAGAATAGCCTAGAGGCAGGAGACAAAGAACTGAAAAAATCCACGTCAGCAGGAGAATAAAGAAGAAAAAGATAAAAGGCGAAAGAAAGATAAAGAACTATATGGGACCAAGTATTAAAGGAAGGGCCTGTCTGGAGGGACAGCACAGATCGAGCGGCTCCAGAGGCACCTCCAGAGGAGGAGAAGGAGAGAAATGGACAACTGGATTAGTTGCCAAAGGGAGGGGGGGAAAGGGAGGGGGAAGGGAGTGGGGAGGAGATGGGGGGGAGAAGGGAAAAGGGGTTCAGGGGAAGGGTATAAGGTACAAGATACATGCAGAGAATGTACACAAGCAGGTCGAGTAACAGAAATTTGGGGAAACAGGGATAATGGCTGATCTTAGGATAGGCTCGTTGAATGTAAATGGGTTAAACTGTCCAACGAAGAGAAAAAAGACGTGGCAATATGCAAAGCGTGTAAATGCACAGGTACTGGCTTTGCAGGAGACACATCTATTGCAAAAAGATAATACCAGAATGAGAGATAAACACTTTGAACATATATATTTCGCAAATGCGGGGCAGAAAAAAGCTGGGGTTTTACTGGCCTTCGCACACACATTGAAATTTAAGAGAGAGAAAATAGTGAAAGATCCGGAGGGAAGATACATAATGGTACACGGGAGGGTGGCAGGAGAACTGTTTATTTTTTTAAACCTGTATGCCCCTAATACAGGACAAACAACATTCATGACAAAGAAAATACAAATGATAGAAAAAGAATGCCAGGGGACACTAATAGTAACTGGAGACCTAAATAGCCCTCTTACGAGGCTAGATAGATCGGGGGGGGGGGGGGATTTNGGGGGGGGGGGGGGGATATTGAAGAGAGGACAATTAAAAATGGCTCAAATAATAACACGGGCCCAATTGGTAGATGTGTGGAGATTAAAGCATGCAAGAGATAGGGAATATACTTTTTTTTCTAATAGGCATATGACATACTCAAGAATAGACTATCTATTCATGCAAGATAAAAACTGGGAAAAATGCAGCCAGATAGACATTACTCCTGCAGCGTTCACAGATCACAGTGCAATCACGGCAACGATCAGAACAGGACAACAAATAACATACAAGACACCCCATTGGGTTTTAAAGAAGGGTAATGCAATGAACAAAGTGCAAATTAAACAACACATTGAAGAATATATGAAATGGAATGATAACGGAGAGGTGTCCCAGGGAGTGGTGTGGGAGGCAGCAAAAGCATACTTGAGAGGCCAATACATCAAAATTGATACCTACAATTAAAAAAAAAGTTAAAAAGAGTTAAATGAAGAGATTAATAGAGATTAAAAGCAACATACCCCCCAACCTGTTGGCGGGGATGTGGGGAAAGAGGTACATACCTACATTCATGGTGGAGCTGCCCAAAGGTATCCGAATTCTGGAATAAAGTATGGAAGGTTATTAATGTGACTTTGAACATGCCATTGCCTTTTAAGCCAGAAATAGCCCTATTAGGGCTATACCCAGAAAAGGAGATAACCAAACAGCAGAAGAGAACAACTACCAACCTGATATTAGCAGCGATCCACACAATTGCGAGGACTTGGAAGTTTGCCAAGGGTCTCACCTAGCAGGCATGGCTCCACAGACTATGGCACTGCCTTTCAATGGAAAGGATCACGGCCAGCCTAGAAGACAACTTAGACAAATTTTATAAAGACGGGGGCCTATGCTGGACAGCACTAACAAAGAAGATAAAGATGGAACAGTTCACACACTCGACTTGCTTAAGAGAAATTGGGGAGAGGGGGGTTGCAGGGAGGAGGGAAGAAGGGCGGGGAGAGGACGGGGAAGGGAACATACATGTAAATGTTGTTTGGTTTGAAGTTATATAGTAGAAAGAGAAATATATTGAAATTGGGGGAGAAAAAGGGGAAGGGAACATAAATGTAAATTTTGTGTGGTTTGATGTTATATAGTAGAAGCTAAAATAAAAAAGACATATTAAAAAAAAAAAGAGATGGAGGGGTGTTGTCCAGAGATGGATAACTGTCCTCACACCCATTGGTTAGTTGGAGAAGGGGTAAACACCCCACACCCAACAAGAAGAGTATATAAAGGAAGCCAGAAGCCAGCATCTCTCCAGATCAAAACTGAATGACACTAGCATTGGCTGTGAGGTTCATGGTCTAACCTACTTCTACACCAGCGATCTCAAGGAAAGCTCTTCAGCTTCTACCCCAGCGAACTCAAGGAATCCTCTGCAGCAGGGCCCCGGCCCTGGACAGGTAAGAAACTCTGCGGATCTCTTTAAGGGATGGGGGCTAGCACAAAGCTCAGTGGGTTTGGGGATGGTAGCCTGGGTCTGAGATGGCTCACCCCATGGGGGTAGTTCCATTTGGGAAGGCAGCAGCTTTATGAGTTGCCTCTCAGGGGTGGTTTCCATTTAGTTTGCTGTCCCCCTTATGAGCTCAACCCCCATAGAGGGGGTTGTTCCATCTCTGCTGACAGGAAGAGTATCTTGGAGTCTGTAAGGGTACAGCTTGTTTAAAAATACTCATTCAAAAGGAGTAATCCTATTTCCTTCTGCCATGTGTGTGTTACCAAAAAAACCTATAAAGGGTCACAATTACAAGTATTGTGTACTCTATCCTATTAACAAAGCAAGCTATGATCTTGGGGTGTTGTTAAACCCGATCATCATAAGGGTCTGAGAACCTGGGCTAAAGGAAGCAGCTACACAGTGCTGTCTTTCCTGGGCACCAACCCTTGGGAAATATGTATGAATGTGTAGGCCACTAACCCTGCCCACCCTAAGGTCTAGGAAGATTAGTTCCAAAACGCAGTTTGCACAAACACTACCCAGCCACATTGTCACATAATCAGTACACAATAGCAAAAGAGATTTTAAGAAATAATGAGCCTTCTGAGTGAGCATTTAACACGCTTGATAAGAAACTTTGCAGGGGTGGTAAAATTGGCTGTAAGGGGGTCTAGGAGTGCGCGTTAGCTGGTTCTTATTTTCAAGGCCTGTCTTTTTTTAAAAAAACGGCCAGACCTGTTTCTCCTTCTCATTTCCCCCCCCATTTGCATGGTTAGCAGCTACCAAGACTAGTAGCCAGAGCAAGATGAGAGATGGTTGAACAGACATCTCCATGAGTGCAAGAGGGTAACTGTTTTATTCTAGTCTTTGGGGGAGAGGGCCATCTGGGGAGTGAAGCGCAAATTAGTGAGAGTGCCTTTTTTCCAGATCAACACTCACGTTCTGGGGGAATTATCAACTTAACCTTCAGAGAGTTGTTTGGATATAGCGAAAGTAATGGTAGGCCTCTTTTTTTCTCTTATTAAGCAGGAATTTTTCTATGCAATGTGGGACAGGGGTATTAACCACTCTCATATTCTTGGGCGGTTTTTTTGCNGGGGGGGGGGGGGGGATATTGAAGAGAGGACAATTAAAAATGGCTCAAATAATAACACGGGCCCAATTGGTAGATGTGTGGAGATTAAAGCATGCAAGAGATAGGGAATATACTTTTTTTTCTAATAGGCATATGACATACTCAAGAATAGACTATCTATTCATGCAAGATAAAAACTGGGAAAAATGCAGCCAGATAGACATTACTCCTGCAGCGTTCACAGATCACAGTGCAATCACGGCAACGATCAGAACAGGACAACAAATAACATACAAGACACCCCATTGGGTTTTAAAGAAGGGTAATGCAATGAACAAAGTGCAAATTAAACAACACATTGAAGAATATATGAAATGGAATGATAACGGAGAGGTGTCCCAGGGAGTGGTGTGGGAGGCAGCAAAAGCATACTTGAGAGGCCAATACATCAAAATTGATACCTACAATTAAAAAAAAAGTTAAAAAGAGTTAAATGAAGAGATTAATAGAGATTAAAAGCAACATACCCCCCAACCTGTTGGCGGGGATGTGGGGAAAGAGGTACATACCTACATTCATGGTGGAGCTGCCCAAAGGTATCCGAATTCTGGAATAAAGTATGGAAGGTTATTAATGTGACTTTGAACATGCCATTGCCTTTTAAGCCAGAAATAGCCCTATTAGGGCTATACCCAGAAAAGGAGATAACCAAACAGCAGAAGAGAACAACTACCAACCTGATATTAGCAGCGATCCACACAATTGCGAGGACTTGGAAGTTTGCCAAGGGTCTCACCTAGCAGGCATGGCTCCACAGACTATGGCACTGCCTTTCAATGGAAAGGATCACGGCCAGCCTAGAAGACAACTTAGACAAATTTTATAAAGACGGGGGCCTATGCTGGACAGCACTAACAAAGAAGATAAAGATGGAACAGTTCACACACTCGACTTGCTTAAGAGAAATTGGGGAGAGGGGGGTTGCAGGGAGGAGGGAAGAAGGGCGGGGAGAGGACGGGGAAGGGAACATACATGTAAATGTTGTTTGGTTTGAAGTTATATAGTAGAAAGAGAAATATATTGAAATTGGGGGAGAAAAAGGGGAAGGGAACATAAATGTAAATTTTGTGTGGTTTGATGTTATATAGTAGAAGCTAAAATAAAAAAGACATATTAAAAAAAAAAAGAGATGGAGGGGTGTTGTCCAGAGATGGATAACTGTCCTCACACCCATTGGTTAGTTGGAGAAGGGGTAAACACCCCACACCCAACAAGAAGAGTATATAAAGGAAGCCAGAAGCCAGCATCTCTCCAGATCAAAACTGAATGACACTAGCATTGGCTGTGAGGTTCATGGTCTAACCTACTTCTACACCAGCGATCTCAAGGAAAGCTCTTCAGCTTCTACCCCAGCGAACTCAAGGAATCCTCTGCAGCAGGGCCCCGGCCCTGGACAGGTAAGAAACTCTGCGGATCTCTTTAAGGGATGGGGGCTAGCACAAAGCTCAGTGGGTTTGGGGATGGTAGCCTGGGTCTGAGATGGCTCACCCCATGGGGGTAGTTCCATTTGGGAAGGCAGCAGCTTTATGAGTTGCCACTCAGGGGTGGTTTCCATTTAGTTTGCTGTCCCCCTTATGAGCTCAACCCCCATAGAGGGGGTTGTTCCATCTCTGCTGACAGGAAGAGTATCTTGGAGTCTGTAAGGGTACAGCTTGTTTAAAAATACTCATTCAAAAGGAGTAATCCTATTTCCTTCTGCCATGTGTGTGTTACCAAAAAAACCTATAAAGGGTCACAATTACAAGTATTGTGTACTCTATCCTATTAACAAAGCAAGCTATGATCTTGGGGTGTTGTTAAACCCGATCATCATAAGGGTCTGAGAACCTGGGCTAAAGGAAGCAGCTACACAGTGCTGTCTTTCCTGGGCACCAACCCTTGGGAAATATGTATGAATGTGTAGGCCACTAACCCTGCCCACCCTAAGGTCTAGGAAGATTAGTTCCAAAACGCAGTTTGCACAAACACTACCCAGCCACATTGTCACATAATCAGTACACAATAGCAAAAGAGATTTTAAGAAATAATGAGCCTTCTGAGTGAGCATTTAACACGCTTGATAAGAAACTTTGCAGGGGTGGTAAAATTGGCTGTAAGGGGGTCTAGGAGTGCGCGTTAGCTGGTTCTTATTTTCAAGGCCTGTCTTTTTTTAAAAAAACGGCCAGACCTGTTTCTCCTTCTCATTTCCCCCCCCATTTGCATGGTTAGCAGCTACCAAGACTAGTAGCCAGAGCAAGATGAGAGATGGTTGAACAGACATCTCCATGAGTGCAAGAGGGTAACTGTTTTATTCTAGTCTTTGGGGGAGAGGGCCATCTGGGGAGTGAAGCGCAAATTAGTGAGAGTGCCTTTTTTCCAGATCAACACTCACGTTCTGGGGGAATTATCAACTTAACCTTCAGAGAGTTGTTTGGATATAGCGAAAGTAATGGTAGGCCTCTTTTTTTCTCTTATTAAGCAGGAATTTTTCTATGCAATGTGGGACAGGGGTATTAACCACTCTCATATTCTTGGGCGGTTTTTTTGCAGATGAGGCAATTCCAGCAAAACCCTCACCGCCTAAAAGATTGTCTGCTGTTCTTAAAAATAAGGCAGACGCTATACTGCTGAAACAAGGCAGGAGGCTGATGAGTAAAAATAAAATAAGAAGTGGTTTCAAATAGAGACAAGGACTCTTAGGAAAACACAAAGAGTTGTTTACAATAAGAGGGTGCTCGGAGAAGGCTACCGTAGTGTGCCCTACAGTTATTAAGCATGGACACTAGGTGGCAACACCCTTTTTCTGCTGTGATTGCAGGCCCAAGCGGTTCAGGGAAAACTTACTTTATAAAGAACCTCCTAGATCATATCAAACAACTGCTTTCCACCATGCCTGACAATGTAGTATGGTGTTATAGCTGCTGGCAGCCTTTGTATAAGGAGATACTTTGTAAATAACCCCTTTGTCAACTTTATAGTGGGTTTGCCTCAAAGTCTGATTGATGATGCCTTATTCCCTCCTAATAAATGAGTTGGGTCATCTTATGGAATCAGTTTCTCCAAGCACTGAAGTAGAAAACTGTTTCACAAAATATTGTCATCATGGTAATCTTTCCATTCTTTATGTAGTTCAGAACCTCTTCTGCAGGGACAAAAAGATAGATTTTCAAAATGTAGTTTTTTTATTTTGACAAAATTATGTTACACAGCATAAACCGACATAATATTTTTTCTTTAAAAATGAGCTGTAATGTCTCCTAAAGCATGAGCTCTACAAATGGAAAGTCACAGGGACAGAGACCCTCTAAGACAGAGAGTTAAACAGCTTTTAGCTTTATTACGGATGTGTAAAACGCTATGGAACAGAGGGTATGAACCCTTTGACAGGTTCCACTTATGCCTCTCTTGCTCACCAAACCCAGCGTAAGGCAGACTTTCTCAGGGGAAAAGGTTTTGTAGTCAGATCCATCTTGGATCATGAATGGAAGGAGGTGCTGGAAAAAGATAGGGAACTTCAGCAGTTTCTGAAAGACAGAGGCCTGCCACAACCCCTGCAGCCTAGGGAAGTGCTCGTTGGGGGGGAAGGACTAATGCTATATCTCTTTATTATTGTACAAAGCCAGGAGAAGAGGTGCGATATTATGATTTTACTAGCCTGTGCCCCTATGTGAATAAGACCAAAGAATACCCCATTGGACATCCCACCATCATTTGTAAAAATTTTGCACCGCCCTTCACAACAGCCTGCGCACGGTTAGAGTTGTACAAATTGCTAGAAGGCTTGCAGGAACGCTGTCTCTACCACGATACAGATTCTGTGATATTCGTGAGCCCCACGGGTGAATGGGAACCCCCTCTGGGTGACTATTTAGGAGATCTAACGAGCGAACTTCCCCCAAATCAGCACACTGTAGAATATGCTTTGGGGGGAGGAGGGTGTAACACATATGGGTACAAAGTGTGTAATGGTAAAGTCTACATGAAGGTGAAGGGGATTACACTGAACAATGCCAATTGTGAAAAAGTCAATTGTGAGAGCTTGAAAGATCTGGTTTNACCCTTGGGAAATATGTATGAATGTGTAGGCCACTAACCCTGCCCACCCTAAGGTCTAGGAAGATTAGTTCCAAAACGCAGTTTGCACAAACACTACCCAGCCACATTGTCACATAATCAGTACACAATAGCAAAAGAGATTTTAAGAAATAATGAGCCTTCTGAGTGAGCATTTAACACGCTTGATAAGAAACTTTGCAGGGGTGGTAAAATTGGCTGTAAGGGGGTCTAGGAGTGCGCGTTAGCTGGTTCTTATTTTCAAGGCCTGTCTTTTTTTAAAAAAACGGCCAGACCTGTTTCTCCTTCTCATTTCCCCCCCCATTTGCATGGTTAGCAGCTACCAAGACTAGTAGCCAGAGCAAGATGAGAGATGGTTGAACAGACATCTCCATGAGTGCAAGAGGGTAACTGTTTTATTCTAGTCTTTGGGGGAGAGGGCCATCTGGGGAGTGAAGCGCAAATTAGTGAGAGTGCCTTTTTTCCAGATCAACACTCACGTTCTGGGGGAATTATCAACTTAACCTTCAGAGAGTTGTTTGGATATAGCGAAAGTAATGGTAGGCCTCTTTTTTTCTCTTATTAAGCAGGAATTTTTCTATGCAATGTGGGACAGGGGTATTAACCACTCTCATATTCTTGGGCGGTTTTTTTGCAGATGAGGCAATTCCAGCAAAACCCTCACCGCCTAAAAGATTGTCTGCTGTTCTTAAAAATAAGGCAGACGCTATACTGCTGAAACAAGGCAGGAGGCTGATGAGTAAAAATAAAATAAGAAGTGGTTTCAAATAGAGACAAGGACTCTTAGGAAAACACAAAGAGTTGTTTACAATAAGAGGGTGCTCGGAGAAGGCTACCGTAGTGTGCCCTACAGTTATTAAGCATGGACACTAGGTGGCAACACCCTTTTTCTGCTGTGATTGCAGGCCCAAGCGGTTCAGGGAAAACTTACTTTATAAAGAACCTCCTAGATCATATCAAACAACTGCTTTCCACCATGCCTGACAATGTAGTATGGTGTTATAGCTGCTGGCAGCCTTTGTATAAGGAGATACTTTGTAAATAACCCCTTTGTCAACTTTATAGTGGGTTTGCCTCAAAGTCTGATTGATGATGCCTTATTCCCTCCTAATAAATGAGTTGGGTCATCTTATGGAATCAGTTTCTCCAAGCACTGAAGTAGAAAACTGTTTCACAAAATATTGTCATCATGGTAATCTTTCCATTCTTTATGTAGTTCAGAACCTCTTCTGCAGGGACAAAAAGATAGATTTTCAAAATGTAGTTTTTTTATTTTGACAAAATTATGTTACACAGCATAAACCGACATAATATTTTTTCTTTAAAAATGAGCTGTAATGTCTCCTAAAGCATGAGCTCTACAAATGGAAAGTCACAGGGACAGAGACCCTCTAAGACAGAGAGTTAAACAGCTTTTAGCTTTATTACGGATGTGTAAAACGCTATGGAACAGAGGGTATGAACCCTTTGACAGGTTCCACTTATGCCTCTCTTGCTCACCAAACCCAGCGTAAGGCAGACTTTCTCAGGGGAAAAGGTTTTGTAGTCAGATCCATCTTGGATCATGAATGGAAGGAGGTGCTGGAAAAAGATAGGGAACTTCAGCAGTTTCTGAAAGACAGAGGCCTGCCACAACCCCTGCAGCCTAGGGAAGTGCTCGTTGGGGGGGAAGGACTAATGCTATATCTCTTTATTATTGTACAAAGCCAGGAGAAGAGGTGCGATATTATGATTTTACTAGCCTGTGCCCCTATGTGAATAAGACCAAAGAATACCCCATTGGACATCCCACCATCATTTGTAAAAATTTTGCACCGCCCTTCACAACAGCCTGCGCACGGTTAGAGTTGTACAAATTGCTAGAAGGCTTGCAGGAACGCTGTCTCTACCACGATACAGATTCTGTGATATTCGTGAGCCCCACGGGTGAATGGGAACCCCCTCTGGGTGACTATTTAGGAGATCTAACGAGCGAACTTCCCCCAAATCAGCACACTGTAGAATATGCTTTGGGGGGAGGAGGGTGTAACACATATGGGTACAAAGTGTGTAATGGTAAAGTCTACATGAAGGTGAAGGGGATTACACTGAACAATGCCAATTGTGAAAAAGTCAATTGTGAGAGCTTGAAAGATCTGGTTTGGGACTATAATCCAGGACAGGGAGAAGCTAAAAAGATAACGATTCAGCAGCCCTCTATAGTAAGAGACAAGAAGCGGTTTCAAATAGGGACAAGGACTCTTAGGAAAACACAAAGAGTTGTTTACAATAAGAGGGTGCTCGGAGAAGGCTACCGTAGTGTGCCCTACGGTTATTAAGCATATTGTTATTTTATTTTTATTTTATTTTTAAATAATGTCTACTGTATTTGTACTTTTCAATAAACGGTTATTTTTTTCTTTAAAAAAAAAAAAAGAATTACTGTGTCCTGTCTATTTCGTTTTAAGCCCTCATAAAAACAAAACAAAAAAGAACAACAGAGATGGGGCAACCCTATTGTCCCATGTTGAGTTTCAATGGGAGTCCTGGTACGCCCTTGATAAGAACACACCCAATGCAACATCTGTCTGGTTTCGAGAAAAAATGCATCCTGGAGACCTAAGCATTAGATTTTCAAAAGGTGCTTTTACTGACAAAATAGAGAGCCATTGCGACATCTGTCTGGTTTCACCCCTGTTTTGAGAAACGGCTGCAGGAAAGAAACACACACACACATACACACACACACACACACACACAAATGCAGCCTGAACACAGATAGATTTTCCGAATGTGGGGGTTTTATGTTATACCAGAGTTAAACAACTTTTAGCTTTATTTACAGATTCTTGTAACTTTAGGATTAAAGACGGTGTTTTTTTAAAAAAGATACATTATTATGATGTTTTTAAATTATGGTCTGCACAAATTCTAATATGCGCTTATCCCCCTGCTTCACAAGCCCATTCAACATGGTTTCTGGATCCTGAGAGGATTCAACTTTACAAAACATCAATAGAGTCAGGTTAAAAGTGTCCTGTGTCATACAAAGACAGTTTAAAGAATAGGCTAGCATCATTTGAATGTGAAAGATAGATTGTAAGCATAGGTTATCACAAATGACTTTAAGTTTTCTGTTCCTGTCCTCAGAAGTCCATGGGTGATTTCAGACGTTACACGGTCCCGAGTCACCGCAGTGGAGTAGTGAACCAAACAACCACCCCCCATGGTCCAGGAAGGCCCCGAACAGACGTGACGGGACCGGGACCACGGCAGGGAATCAGGCCATCAGACCACAGGCCAGGGCAGTGCAACAGACGTGACGTCGATTCCTGGTCGTGGCCAAAACACCCAGAAGGCACCAGGGAGGGGCAGGAGGCAGACATGGTTGACTGAGGGCATAAGAAGCCAAAAGCGCCTAGAGAACGCCCACACAAGGGAAACTGGAAGGGAGGGGGAAGAGGGAGAAGAGCCGCCGCAACACACACAGCAGGCACAGAGACAACAAGGGCACAGTGGAACACCCAGCACACACAAACGCCCGGGCGCACTCACACCTGCATGGAAAAGGAAGGGAAGGGGGGACACAGCGGGTCAGACAACACACATGGCACAACGGGCACAGGGGGGGAGGGGGGGCGGTGACAGGGAAGAAGGTGCGGGGGGGACCGGGACATAGGCCACACAGGACACGGGAAACAGCAACCAGAATCCCCACAACAACACACGTCCTGAACCACGGCGCTCCCCACGAGGTGCGGGGCGACGATGAAGCCTTTCATATGGAGTATGCGGTCCAGGGCGTCGAAGTAGGGGGCGGTCCGAGCTCCGTTTCTGGACCATCGGTTGTTGTCCTGGATGGCCTTGTACCCCCTCTTTAGCTCCTTCACCTTTGAGTGGCACTGGACCATGGTCCTGTGATGGCCCACCGCCTCCATGTCCCACACGATGTCCCAGAAGACGTGCTCATTCTGCTGATTGACTGCGATCTCCAGTTGATGGTCCAGGGTCACCCAGATGCAAATAAAGTCTTGCATTTCCCTGTGCCCCCATTTCCCCCCTTGATGTAGGGCCTTCTCCAACGTGGGCCCTCTGGGTCCTCCTCCTGCCCAGAGCCCATCTCCTCCAGGGGCTTGGGCTCCCGCCTCCGTTTCTATGTCTGTGGGTCATGGGGTGGTGGTGGTTAGGTGTTGTTTTGCCCCTGTCCCATGGGCCCCCCTTCTCCCCCTTCCTGCCACCCAGGCCACCCCCCTTGGTGCCCCTGTGCCGTCACCACCCCCCTTTGGTCCCCTTACCCATTTCCAGGGTGCCTTGACCCCCGGTCCAGGGCTGCCTGTCCCGGCTGCTGCTGCTGCGGCTGTCCCTCCACTGCCTGCAGGTGTAGCACTACCCCCTCCTCCACCTGCGCCTCTTCCACCTGCTCCTCCTCCCTTGCTCTCTCGCCCTCCGCTCTTCTCTCCCTTCTGCCTCGCTCCGTCCCGCCATGTCCTCCTGCTGCTGTGTGCCCTTTAAATCTCCCTCCGTGGCCTGTGTAGCTGCTTGTTGCCTGGCAGCGATGCTGCGTGCTTTGTCCCCAGCTGGGAATCATTTTGGTTGATTCCAGCCGGTGGTTGCCATTCAGATGTTACTTTTTATTGTTTCCCGGTGGGAATCGCATTGACCACGCTTTCGGAGATGGTCTGGGCCAGACCTCCGGAAGCATGGTTGATTTTGACCCCTGGTGTGGATTGACTGTGGTGAACATCTGGCGCCCGCGAAACAGATGTTCAGGGCGCTTTGGCCCCGCCGCAGGATTGAGTGTGGTTCACTGTGGTTGACTGTGGGTTTTTTCAGACGTGATGAGATCACAGTGAACCACAGTGAATACCCACCTGTGGTCACTGTGCCCTGCACGTCTGTTCGGCGGCTGCCAGATGTTCGCCACACTGAATACCCACATGGGGTCAATTTCAACCACACTTCCCGGGCTCCCGGCGCAAGAATCCCCGGAAGCGTGGTGAAAGTGATTCCAGGTGGGCATCAATAAAAAGTAAGGTCTGGTCGGCTATCACTGCTTGGCCAGACGCTGCGGCAGCATTGGCCTCGCCGCCCGCCCGTCTCCCCAGAGGGCAGACGGCGAGGCAGCGTGGAGGGGGCGGGGCCGTGCGGCCGCACATAATGTCTGAAAATATCCCATGTCACACAATCATGGGCCATTTGGCCTGGAGCATTAAAAACACACCCCTCACAATCAGAAAATAGTTTTTCTCTAAAACAATGTTTTAGAATTCCAAAGACACACGCTCTCACTATAGATCTCATGGTTGATTTTTGTTTCGTTAACTGAACAAAGTCTGTCTCATTCAGTTCCAGACCCAATGTGGTTGTGTGTCCCCATCTTTCCTCTCAGGGCAATGGCATGTAGGGCCTTCCACCTTCTTTTCATCATCAGACTCAGGACGGCTTTCAAACATTTCCTAAAAGAAATTTTAAAACAAACTAACACCAAACCTATGAGTTAGCAGTCTTTTTACAAAGCAATGTTTTGTGACATTACACCTCTAGACACACAAACCCCTTTTAATCACCCTGAAAAATCCCTGCTCTCTGTATCAGAAAATGGTGCTCCCCTCTTTCATACCTCTAGGGGGTGGGACTACAGCACCAAAAACCTTTCCGATTGGTCACGGGATGGCGTGGTTAGTGGTTTGAGACCCCCTAGGTCAGATCTCTGCAACGAGGCAGGTTAGAACAATGAAACAGATGAAGTCACGTGGGCATGCTGAGGCAGCAGGTCATGTTTGGCTGAGCTCCTGGCGGGCCTTATGCAGCAGCGCACCTGAAACAGCTTAAACTCTCCTAAAAAAAGCTGCAGAACCCCGGCGTAACTTACAAGGCATGTGCGCCGGGAAAAAAAGGGGGGGAAATTTAAATTTGGAGCGACCCAGCACTCCACCCTGTAGTGCGAGAAGAGGAGAAGCGGGGGAGCTTAAAATGGCAGGCACAACAGAAAAGGACCTGCAGGAAGACACAGAGGCCCAAACACAAGTATTGGACTTGTTAAAATCCATAAAGAAAGATCTGGCAATTAACAAAATCGGAATTAGCAAAACAAATGATATGCTAGAAGATCTAAAGGGTCAGGTGGAGGGAATGAGCAAAAGGATGGACTTAATAGAGCAAAGAATAAGTGACCAAGAAGATTGGGGGAATAATGTTGAACAAAAAGTGACAGGGGCAGAGGTGGCAATGCAGGATTTAAAGAATAAAGT
>QEPC01013820.1:481598-503762 GCA_003113815.1 Sphenodon punctatus
CTGTTCCCCTTCCTAAGTCTCTCCCCCAGCTCCTGTCTCTCAGATTGTAAGCCCTAGGGGCAGGGACCCTGTCTATTTTATTACTTTGTAAAGTGCCAGGTACACTGCTGGCGCTATATAAATGTTTGTTAATAATAGTAATAATAATAACAAAACCCATACCTACTGGTCCATCTCACTCTCCTGAGTTCATAGAGGCATTACATGGCCCTCTTCAAAGGACCTTGTGGGTTCACCCTGACCCACAAGCAGAGTCCCCCAAAGTCAAGTGTAAGGACCTTCCGGGTTCAGGGGGGTGGTACTGAAGGTTCCCGCCTCCCTGACCCAGAAGCATCACCCCCTTCTGAGTCACTTCCACTTACCCATGTCACTTCCATCCCAAGACGGGACTCACGGCCCCCAGCAGGGCGGGACTTCCGCTGACGTAGGACCCCACGTGACCTGTCAAACTGATAACAATCAGTTTGATGACTAGTGTCCCCCTTTCTACTCACATTAAATCTTGTCGAGGGCCGCATTTGGCCCCCAGGTCGGAGGTTCCCCACCCCTGCAGTAGAGGATTCATCACCTAAGGGAGAAATCACCTCTATTCCCTTCCTGTGGCAATTAAGGTTGACTGATCTGTAGATTAATCCCTTCTCATTATACAGGAAATTTGGAAGATGAATTTAGCATGAATCTCAAACCTTAATTTTCCAGCTTAACTTTTGGGACTTGAGACCCACATTGTAAACCATCCATCCTGCAACCTAAGCCTTGCATATGTTCACAAATAAGGTAGATTTTGTCCTTGCTAAATGAATCGTGTGAATACGGCCTAAGACAAAACCTGGAATGGAGCCTTTGGACAAAACCCAGAAAGGTGGCAACAACACCATCCTGGACTTCCCAGAAAGCATCAGGTGATCTATCTCCCATCAGTCTTTGGTGTCTGAAAGTCACTCACTGCCAGTATCACGTCTGCTGGGAAGACTGATGGGCAGCTTGCCCTCAGCTGTAACTCCTAAACCCAGTTACCCTGCCATCTGCCCCCACCCCACCCCGTGGTCATGTCATGAAAGCGCACACAATGACACCTAGATTCCTTCATACCAAGGTGCACACAAAGCATTCTGGGATCAATTCCATGGAGTTCTCACCTAAAGAGACAATTCCCACTGCAGCCTGACATAATCCTGCCCCTTCCAGAGTATCGTGATGTTCCATGGGGGTGGGGTCACATCCAAAGGAGGACAGGGGCCTGTCCCCTGGGGCCTGCCCCCTTTCTGACGTGACCCTACAAATCGCTTCTCTGAAGGAACTCAACCCAGTGTCACAAACCTGGCTCTTAAGGTCTGAGGGATACAGGAAGCCCCTCAACCAGCTATAGATCAGTTATGGGAAGTAGCTGACTGCCCCTGTGGGGCTCCCGCAAACAGACAGAGCAACACAGTTCTCTCCGCACTGTACCTTCAGCTTGCAGTTTTACCCAGATTTACTTGAAGTGGAGCAGATGACTGCCCTCCTCCAGTGGCCTGACCCTGACTGGCTGGATCAAACATGGGACTCTGAGTGCCAAAGGGTGGGGGCGGAACCTGGGGGCAGCTATCGCTGAGTCATCTTGTGAACTGAGATCTAGCAGCAACACACACAGCCCCCCTCCCCCTGCAAAATAAAGCTAGACTTGGTTGCATCTTGAATCAGCCTCTTGCTCCCGATTTCCTTCTCCCACTCCCCACCATCCACATTAAACCAGGAAAGGTTACTGTCATGGAACTGGGGTCTCACTACCCCACTCTAGGCTGTTTGTGACTCAGTTTCCCTGGCTTGCAGCTCTCACTGGACCAGCTCTCTCTCTAGAACTGATTCAGTCTGCAATGCGTGAATCTTCTTGTCACCTTTTCTGCCGTAGAGTTTCCCAGCACAGACCCTTTCTCTCTCGGTTCGCCTGTATTTGTAAACACAAAATTAACCCAAACTGTGTCTGGCCAATGTTAGGATTAGCAATTCCACTAGACCACACTAGGTTCAGTTAAAAGAAGTTTAATGAATAAATCATGAATAAGTACAAGATTATACTCAAAAGCACAGAATTCAAAATAACAGAATCTATATCCCCTTCCTATCCGTACTTGAATTCTCCTAATTTAGCCTTACCCTAATCAAAGTCCAAGGATATTTCAGTCTGTGTCTCAGCCAGTGATGGAAAGCTTGGCTGGATACATGTCTTAGGGTTTTTTCAATAGATCAGTCCTTACTTCATAGCTTGTTTCGTGCAACCTTTCTCTGGCTGGTAAGATGTGATTACTTCAGGTGATGCTCAGGATTTTCCTCTTTGTCTTCTCTTCCCCCTTAAATACTGTTCCAGGTTCTTTTGTTTGGTTTTCCTGCCAGGTGACTGTGCTTTCAGTCATGTCCACAGGAAGAAATCCATTTGCAAATCAATGGTCTATTGCTAGTGTCTGTAGAAGGTGTCAAGTCCTTTCTGATTTCTCAATGTCATTCCTGTAATGACATAGCAGTTTCCATTTTCCATTGGTTACATGAAGCGAGTTTTCAGTTCTCATCTTAACTCACTACATGCTGTCTTAACATTTTTCTTTACATATTTATTACACATATGGTTTACATGTATCCCAGTATCTCTTCATGACAGTTACCCTAAAAAACTCAAAGGAAAGGGAGCACCACTAACATATTTGTATCTGTCCTGCATTGGTTCAGTCTGTAGTTCTAAGTTTTTACTTGCCTGAGGAAGGGCCCTGTGTGGCATGGAAGTGTGCAAACTCTCACCAACAGAGGCTGGTGCAAGGTTCTGTTTCTAGTTCTGGGAGGGAATGGGGATCCGATGGGCTAGAGGGTGGAGGGGAAGGGGCTAATAGTCAGGACTGCTAGGTCCAAAGATGGCTCTTGGAGGTGACTGGGGTCTAGTGGTTAGAGCAGGACAATTAAACAGGGCTCCTGGGTTTTATTCTCCATAGGATCTATTCATGTCTCTATTCATTTCCGGTGATTCCGTGACATACTCAGGGTAGGGCAGAATGTCTGGCATCTGGTTGGGATTAGGTTTATCACAGTAAACTTTAATGTTTGTTAGAGTTTGAAGGGTGGGTTAGAATTAAGACCCATTGATTCTAATGGTGTAAACTCCTTATTTACATCAAGACAAAATCAGATGGAGAATTTATATGACAAAGGATACTTGATACTTGTTATCGAATAAGACCCGGTGTATCAACATTTGCCGATGCAGTGTCAACACAACGTGCGAGCCAAACCCAACTACAGACAGGATCAAATATCCCATATGCAAAGCAATTCGATATGCTGGCTACCTGGGAATAAGAAAATCCATGGCGGTTTACTGGACATGATGCTAGCTGGGAGTTTGCGGTCAAAAACACACAGCTAACATAATATCACTTATTTCTTGGCTATTCCCTTGCCACGCACAGTGAACCCAAATTGCTTTCAGTACTCCTGCGAGGGGGCAAAGATCTGCATGTAGCTGTTGTGACTGCAGCCATACTCTCCCCACCTGTCATCCCAGCCCCATACTGTAAGGACCCTGGGCTTGAACTGGTGCATCTGGGCCTTAGAGGTGGCAGCGGACTACAGTGCCACCACTCATGCTGGCCATGGCCAGGCATTGACTATGAGGGCCTACCGTCTTTGCTGGAGGTTTTCAGACCGAGGATAGACGGCTATCTGTCAGGGGTGCTGTAGCTCTGGATTTCCTGCATTGAGCAGCGGGTTGGACTAGATGACCTCTGATGTCACTTCCAACTCTAAGATTCTATTATTCTCCCTCAGCGCTGGTCAGGCCGCACCCCTCCTCAGTCTTGCTCCATGCCACCCACTGCTGGCCTGTATATAAGGCCAATGTGAAGCCACAAGAAGCTGGTTAGATCACCTGTCTCACCTTCCTGGTTATCTCTTCCCTCCTGTTTCCAAGTACCTTGGACTGGCTCTGGTTTCCCCTGGACCTCATGTGTGTTTGGATCAGCTTCGTTTTGTCTCTGAGTCCCTTGTCTGGAAATTGGTCCTTCTTACCCTGCCGGGGAGCCCAGTCTGCATTCATATTCAGCCTGATTCATTTGTCCAGCCAGCCAGTCATTGTCCGTCTCCCTGTCTGTTCTGCACACACCCAACCTGGTCTGTGTGCCAGTTTCCCTGCCTGTGATGTCCTGGACCCCAGACCCAAATCCTGCACTGAACTTCTTGGATCTTGATCCTGCCATACCCTCTGTGCCCCAGCCTGTGATCCTGACACACACTTACCGGGGCTCCAGGACCAGTTCTGTGGCAGGTCTCAGAGAACAGCAGAAGAGGTGGCAGGAGCAGTGGTATGGCAGGTTTGTGTGGGAGTGGTGGGAGCAGCAGTGGGTCCTGGGAGCAATAGCAGGGTCATACCACTGCAACTGACACTCACGGGGACCTGCAGCTGCTCCCACTTCTGCTTCTACCTGGAACCCACTCTCTATACCAGCTAAACTTCTGGTCAACTGGGTACACGTTGAGGATTGCCCGTTCGTAATCATGAACACACACTTGCGATAACGTCAGTGTGATAAAAGTAAATGAATAGAGCCGATCTTCATTGTCTAAATTCAGAGTGATGGACAACCCCCCTTAGGAAGCAGCTCCAACAGCTCAATAACCTTCTTGGCTCTGAACTTGTAAAGTCTGGGAGGTAGTGGGCAGGTTCTGTCAGAAAGGGAAAGTATTTGGTCCCATAGGCCAGTCTGCTTCTGTGCAAAGAAGTATAGTGTGCAGTAAATGGTTTGGACTAAAGCTGAACATTGCAGTACCCAAATCATCTCGGATGGGTTAGGTACTCAACAGTACCCGTTTAGTGCCCAGCAAGTTACCTGTATTACCGAGTTGTCATTACCATTACCGAGTTGACATTTTCCCGTTTTGTGCTGGTTTTGGCAGTCTACAGATTTGCCATCTGTTTTGCATTTCTGCCATTTTTTGTCTAATTTGGTTTCAAGCTAGCTTGGTTCGCCATTGGATATCTTGGTTCAAATCTGCTGGATGCAGCGTTGCTATTGGTCATGGTCATAGAACCTGGGTCCAAAAAAATGGCCAACATAAAAAAGGCATCCATGGCCCCTCTTGGTGTTGTGTGTGCACAACAATGAAAATGGCAAAACGTAGAAATTCGGGAAAATGCTAAAATGGTAACACAGTAAGTTGGAACTGGTCAGCAAAACAGAAAGTTAGTTACTCAGTAACAGTAGTACTTAGTATTTCAGTTAGTATCTTGGAATACAGGTTCCGATCAGGCAACCAATAGGCAACACAAAATTGAAGGTATTGCCTGTGAATACAAAGTTTGGTACCTGTTTCAGCTGTAGTTTGGACTGTACAGACTATGGGTGTTTTCAAATGTGACAGTAGCTTGGATTTCCACACTTTGCCAAGTGTGGAAATCCGTACTGTGGTCACGTCTGAAACAGCCACCAGATGTTGGCTTGGACTGTAGCATGGGCCATGGTGGCACTTAACATGGGCTGTGACCCTGGCCCATAGTCAAGTCACAGTCTGGGCTATGCAGTAACACGTCTGTGCTATGACAGCCCAGACTGGGGTAAATCAGACCGTCACATTTGATGAACCGCTTACACTTATCTGGTGTGGTTCTGGTTCTGCAGTGCTTCCGGGTAGCCATGGCAGCCTCATAGGTCACTGTGTCCACCTGTCAGGAAGATGGGTGGGCCGTTCTAAGCAGTGTGGGGGCGGGGCCGTGTGGACGCATTTATGTGTGTTGCCCTGCCCACTTCCCAGCCCGGCCACTGTCACATTTTTTCATTGGCTGGACTAAATCCTTCCCAGAGTGAGGGCCCTCACTCTGGGCAGGATTAAAGTGTGGCAGCGCTCAGCAATGTCACATCTGAAAACACCCTATGTAGAAGCCTGTGGTCCCTCAAAAACCATTGATTGGAGTCACCATCCATCCTGTTCACCAAGCTCGTAGCTTGGGCTTCATCTTTGACACGCACCTCTCTTTTAAACCTTACATTGATTCTGTTGCCAAATTCTGCCGATTCGCCCTCCATAACATTGCTCGGATCCGCCCCTTTCTCTCTACCTCCTCGGCCAAAACCCTTGTTCATGCCATGGTTATCTCTCGCCTCGATTACTGCAACCTCCTCCTTGCTGGCCTCCCTCGCTCTCACCTGTCCCCCCTTATCGCAATCCAAAACTCTGCTGCCAAGGTCATTCACTCTGCCCGTCGCTTCGACCATGTGCAGCCTCTCCTCTTCTCTCTTCACTGGCTCCCCCTTCCTGAACGTATCCTGTTTAAACTCCTGGTATTCACGTTCAAAACACTCCACAACCAAGCTCCCCCTTACCTCTCGGACCTAATCTCCCTACGCACTCCTGCACGCGCTCTCCGCTCTTCCTCTGTCCCCTCCCTCACTCTCCCTCATTTCTCCTGCTCACCTAACCGCCTTCGACCCTTCTCCCTTGTTGCCCCTCATGCCTGGAACTCCCTCCCTGCCCATCCACCTTGCCCCCTCCCTCCCACCACTTCTTCAAATCCCTCCTCAAGTCCCATTTTTTCCTTACCGCCATTCCCAATGCCTGCTAGTCGTTCCCCATATACTTACTGTCTGCCCTCCTCTGCAGACTGCTGCAACCAACCTGATTGTAACCAAGCCAAGCACACGCACCTGAGACTTCGCATCCTCTTGAATGTTTGTTTGTCTTCTCCCCTATCTCTCCCACTGTCCCCTCTCCCTGTCTCCCCCTCCTTGTCTTTTAGATTGTAAGCCACAGGCAAGCACCGCGTCTATGTCTATGTTCTGTACAGCGCCAGGTACATGACCGGCGCTATATAAATGTTTATAATAATAATAATAATAATTAATAATAAAGCCCTCAAAACTGAAGATCCATGGGTACTGCCGCATTGGAGTTCTTCTCCTCCACATCATATGGGAGGGACCTGTGGTTTTGGTTTTCAGTGTCCTAAGTTCGATTCCCCCCTCCCCCCTTGTGTTTATTTGCATGTAGCTATGGTCCACTGCCTTCCCAACCTGTTGGGATAGATTCCAACAGGCTGCCCATCTGATATGGAATTGAAGTGTAGGTGAATGAGGCACAATTGGAATGATGGATTGATGTGTGTTTGACTAGGGCCCTCTCCCTTTCATGGGAATTGTTTGTGTAAAGTGAGGCGTGGGGGAGATAGTAAATACCACAGTTATTATTCCGCTCTATCTGCCTCTTGCTGTGCCACAGCCTAACTAGGGACAGCCGGGACACACTGCCTCTCATTTCTTTCTAGCCAAGGGGAGCAGCCAGTATGAAGATCTTCATTGCCTTCCTCCTGCTGCTGGTGGGTAAGTGCAACAGTGAATGGTTGCGTCTGTAAAAAGCTTATGAAAATTGTGTTGGGCTTATTGGACAAGAAGCTAAAGAGGTAACTGGATGCTGGTGCCTAAGTATCTTCCCAAGGGAAGACATTCCTGGTCTCTAACGGACTCTTGAATCTAGCGGAGGGAAGCAGAACAAGAACCAATGCCTGGAAGTAAAAGCTGGATTAATTCCAGAAATAGAAATAAGAGATGGAGACATTGGATTACATTTAGGACCAACACGGCAATCACACTCTCTGTAGACTTAGAAACAGGCATAATCTGTTCACGGGGAAAGTGATTTGCCACTGGACCAAATCATAAAGGGAGGGGGATGAAATTGCTTGCAGAATTAATCTCCATCGCTTGTAGAATTCAAATCAAGATGGTGATTCTCCACCCAAACTGCGCTTTAGCCAAGTATAATTTAGTGGGCTTGTTACTGCGATAATTGGAAGGAATTCCAGGACATTTGCCATGCTGGAGGTAAGACTAAATGAGCTCAGACTTAGAGCTGAAACAAATAAAGGATTTTATATTTATGAATATTATTGGCATTTTTAGGTAGCCGTCCTGATATCCACAACCAAAATAGATATTTGCACATCTGCTTATTTGAGTATTCTGATGTGTTTATTTTGATAACTGCAATATTTTGGTCATTTCGATATTTCAATCACTTCATTTTGGTGATTGGACATGCATATTTATTTATTCATTTACATTTTTATCCCACCCTATCCCAAGGTCTCAAAGCAGGTTACAATCCATAAAATATATTTTAAAAGACACAATTAAAATCTCCTATCCCCGTTTGCCAAATGTTCGGCTCATAGTGCTCATAGTGCTGAAATAAAGTAACTAAAATATCTAAACTGACTGATCTGAATAACTGTGATACTGAACTAAACAAGCCGGAATAACCAAAGTTAACATCCAACTAAGCAGGAGCAAATAGCAGCTCGTATCCACTTCGTCGGCTATTGTGTTCACCGCAAATATTCATTTCAACTCTAATCTCAATGGTTCCCTCTAGGGCTGTGCATTTTGGTTTCAATAAAAGCCAAATAACTCCCACCTCCAAAAGCCCTTTTCGGCTTCCATATTCAAAACACAAATACTATATCTGTGGATTCGGGTTTTGAGTGAACTCTTTATTTCCCAAAAAACATAATATCTGAGGTCTTCAACTAGATCCCCCAAACTACAGCACATATCCAGCTTGGATCTGGGCTACTCTCTGATTCTCAGCTTAGCCACCTGCTTGGGGAGCTTGTAGTGAGTCCTCCCCACCTGCAGGGACTGTCTCAGAACTGCAGTCTGCAGCACTGTGGCTAGGCCCCATCCACCAGAGTCCAGCCCAGTCAGGGAGAAATGGTGAGTCCTTGGCAGCCTCATTTCCCCGCCAACAAGCCAGAGACCCCTCCCGCAAGCCAGTGACACACCCAAGCCAATCCCATGCCCCACTCCCGCCTAGAGATTCCACCTTCGACAAGCCAATGACTCCTCTCTGAGAAAGAAATCACTCCCCCCAAGTCAGAACCATGCTTCATTCCCCCCATGTCAGAGACCCCAACCCCAAACCAGCTCCATGTCCCATTCCCACTCCCCAAGCCAGCAACCTCCTCCCTGAGCCTAGTCCTATTCCCCTCAAACCAGTGACCACTCCCCCAAACCAGTGGCATACCCATGTCTCATTCTCCTATCCCCAAGCCAACAACTCCCCACACAAGTCAGGCCCATGTTTCATTCTCCCCTCTCCCAAGCCAGTCATATACCTCGCTCTCCCGCGAGCCAGCAATACCTCTGAGCCAGACCCATGCCCCGTTCCACCCTCCCCAAGCTAAAAATGTCCCCACCAAGCTAGCCATATTCTCCACCCTCCCCCGAACCAGTGCTCCCCTTTTTAAAATTGGTAGCAGACTTAGCACTAGTTTTGGCTGCATTTTCCTTTCCTTATAGGCCTTTCAAATTGGCAGAGCTTCAATGCATTTCTGCTACAAAATAACTCATATGCAGGGACCCACGTTCGTTGCAATTTGCATATTGGGAAAATGCAGTGAATACAGGTAAAGATACAAATACAAATAAACACAAATACAGATACAAATACCTGACCCCATGCATAGCCCTAATCCCTTCTGCCCTGAAAATCTTTGAATCTAGGACTAATTTGTGTGGGGTCAGTGCAAATCTG
Organism: Sphenodon punctatus; assembly: GCA_003113815.1. Lineage (NCBI taxonomy): Eukaryota > Metazoa > Chordata > Lepidosauria > Sphenodontia > Sphenodontidae > Sphenodon > Sphenodon punctatus. Next base: position 491,145 of record QEPC01013820.1, read on the forward strand.
CTGTGGGGCTGATGGTATGTTTACTCCCCCTTTTCAGGATCAGCACTCGCATCTCCTACTGCAACACGAGAAGGTAAGATCCAATAGGGTTTGGGCCGGGGTCTGCACATGGTCTGAGGGATATTCTAAGAGAAAAAAATGAGTGTCCCAGTTAAATGATGGGCAACTATCTCCTGAAGAGCAGTGACTTAGGAAATGACTGCAGGACCCTGGTGGATCAACGTGATGCTGTAGCTAAGACGCTAATATGCTCCTTGAATGTATAACTAGGGGAAGCTGAGTACAAGTAAGGAGATCGTATTGCTTCAGTTTTCAGTGTTAACAAGACGATGACAGAAATGCTGTGTTGAGTTCCAGAATTCTCAGTTCAAAAAGCAGATTGAAAACCTGTAACAGGTTCAAAGAAGTCCTCCCAAGAATGACTGTAGTCTTGTCTTCAGCCAGGGGTGGATTAAAGGAATTCAGTCTAATTGCTTTAGTCAAGAAAAGACTGGGAGGTGACCATGAGATTTCAGAGGGAGACAGCTCCTCAAACTAGCACGCAAAGACAGAGCAAGATCCAGTGACCAGGAGCAAAAACTAGGCATCTCTCAGGGTGAAAACAAATGAGATGGCAGCCCACATTAGCCCACACCAGGTGAATGTCCACCTGCCCATTTATTAGGTGTTCACCCCCACCGGCCATGTAGCCTCCACTTACAGCAGGATCTCAGAGCATGTGGAACGTGGGCTAATGTGCACTGATGTGTCCACATCCACATCCACATCCTATCAATTAGGTTGTGTGTAACCCTGCACACTTACAGGTCCACCAGCACTAGAGTCACAGGTGAAAAGCTTAGAGTGCTCCAAGGAGCAACCACTTCATGCCCCTCTCCCTGATCTTGCGCTCACTGGTGCACATGTTAGGGATGGGACATCTGGCAAAAAACCGGCTACCGGTTTTACCGGTTACCGGTTTGCAAAAAAACGGTTTACCAGATTAAAACCGGTTTACTGGTGCCAGATCTATTGCATTGATTTCAATGGGGAACTGCCAGTGTCCCCACTGAAATCAATGGGGGGGAAAAACAAACCCTCCCCTCCCAGACTGTGTGGGTGGAAGAGGGGACACCCGCCACCCACCCTGCCCAGCCTGGATTTAAAAAAAATAAAAAAAATCCCCGAAGTCCCTGGCTCCGGGCCGCCACCGGCGACCTGGAGCCTGCACCAGCAAGTAGGTACTAGGGTGATCCCTGGGGTGGGGGTGGTTTAACACACACCCCACCCCAAGGATCACCCTACCCTCCCACCCAAGGATCGCCTACCTTTGGTGTTCCAGACGGCGGCGGCAGCACGGCGCTCCGGGCAGCTTCAGCGCTGGCTGTAGCTGCCGGCTTCAGCGCTTACTAGGCCTTCCGGGGAAACCCAGAAGTTCCCTGGAAGGCCTAGTAAGTGCTGAAGCCGGCAGCCACAGCCAGCGCTGAAGCCACCCGGAGCGCCATGCTGCTGCTGCTGCTGCTGCCGCCGCCGCCACCGCCTGGAGCACCAAAGGTAGGCGATCCTTGGGTGGGTGGGGTGTTAAACCACCCCCTACCCCAGGGATCACCCTAGTACCTACCTGTTGGTGTGGGCTCTGGGTCACCGGCGGCGGCCCAGAGCCAGGCACTTCGGGGAAAAAATTTTTTTAAAAAAAATCCAGGCTGGGTAGGGGGGTGTCCCCTCTTCCACCCGCGCAGCCTGGACAGGGGAGGGAAAAGTGGTTGGGGTTGTTTTTTTCCTTTTTTTACATTGCGGCCATTCATTTCAATGGCCGCAATGTAAAACAATCCGGCACAGGGAACCGGTACCAGCACCCCCAATATCCGGATTAATCCGATACTGCCGGTACAGCAAAATACCGGCAGTATCGGATACCGGATAATCCGAACTTCCCACCTCTAGCGCATGTAACATCCACTTTAAAAGCCCAATGCGTGTCAGACTCAAACATGCATTGTCCCAGCTCATCCTGCTTTGCAGCATGTACCCAACGCTCACCCTTTCAAAGCTGTTGCCTTCTCCGAAGTGACTTCCACACTACAATGTGGTGCACCCCACTACCCTGGCTCAAGCAAGAGCTCATCTACGCCTTGCAATTTCATCAAGCATGACAGTTTGCATCCACTGGATCACTCTGAAGTTCTGCTCAGCAGCGGTTATGAAGACCTGGAGGACGATAACAAGATCCGTGAAGTTCTTGGGATCTGTGGCTACTTTACAGGCATCTGTGAAGTCTGCAGATCATGCATCAAATGTATTGAAAATTTTACACAGTTGGGCGGTTACCTACCTAGGATTGACTGTGCACCGCACATGACCAAGTACTGGCCACTACTGGCCATGTGTGAAAGATCACAGGACCGACTGCATGCCCAGCTATTAACTACTATGGTTGAAAAGATTTTTGCAAAACTGGGTGTGTTTGTGTGTTGCAATGGCACTGCTAATGCATGTAACAGGCATGTCAGTGACACATCAAGTCATGTAAAATTTTTCAGCTGTTACCACATGGAAGCATGGAATTTGTTTAATTGAGCTTCAGTGGAACCAATGGGCAGGTTAAGAAATGGGCAGGTGGAGGGGAGGGATCTGCAGGGGCAAGACAGTCAAGGTCAGTGTGCATGGAATATATGTGGGAGCTTAGCTGCCCATTGGTTAAAAGCAGCTCATATATTTTCTTTTTGAAAGTAACAATTTTTGCTTTCGATGAGCATGAGGGGTCATAACGCCATAAAAAGCTACTGCTACACGTTGTTTGCCAGGGAATGCTAAATCATTTCTGCTTTTCGTCTGGGTGCTGTGGCTGTCTGTGGTACAGGGCCCAGAGAAGTTGGGGGGGATGATGGCTGCCCTGGTCTTTACTAACATCTGGGTTAGGCCTGACGTACAGGGAGAACCATCAAACCCATCCTGCAAGGCTGGCTATGCACTCCTAGGGTGGCACATGCACATAGTGGGGTTCCATGTATGCATGACAGAAAGCAAACATTGTGCACCCCTGCTGCAGTTCAAAATTCAACAGCATGGAAGCGTAGGACCCTGGACGAGTTGTGAGAGTGGGATGAGATCGAGACCATGCCTTTTCTGGACGTTTGTGCACTGCCAGAAGTAAGGAAGTCGCTAATGGAGGCTGGACCTTCCCTGTCGTTTGTTTTTTTTCATCACTGTCCTGATGACAGTGAGAGGATACCTGCCGAGCCCCTGGGAGTGGCTCAATCAAATGGTGGAGCTGAATATCTTGGGGAAAGCAAGTGGCTCATGGAACAGGGAACAGCTGTATGGTTGGTGATGCAGAAGATGCTAGAGAGGGGGTACAAGAGGTGCATTTTTGACTGGAGGCTTTATGTGAACCGGGTGGGATTTCCAACCCCATGGCAGGTGAGACCCCAATAAAATTGTGTGCTGTGACCTGCCAGTGAGCCGTGAACTGTGCTGTGAGCTGTGGATGCAAGAAACTGGACTGAGGACATGCAAAAGCTGATTGCTTTCGCTTCAAATGTTTACTTTCGCTTTCAGTTTTCACTAGAGTCACTCAATAAAGTATGATTTGCTCAGTAAACTCAGTATTTTGTGCATAGCAAAATGTTACTTCCAGCCACCAAGTGCTGGCAGATGTAAACCCAGGTATGCACCTCCGTGGGTGAGCAGGGAGAGCAGGCGCTGGACCGCCTCCCAGAGTCATAATAACCTGGAAGAGAGAAACAGCTGGGGCGACGTCTTCTTCCCCTCGTTTGGCACAGCTGTGAGTCAGGACAGTAGGCGGGATACTGGGAAGGGGCGGTTGGTGGGCGGAGCATGATGGGGAAGAATGTCTGCTCATGTATTAGGTTTGTCCCACTAAACCTGTGAGTGGGGGGTGAGTGGGCGCTGGCTGCACACACATGAAATACATGCAGGGGCTGCCCATTTACTAGGCTTTACATGCTAAACCTGTGAATGGGGACTGCACGGACTGAACCCAGACTCCAGCAGGCTATCGTCTCATTTGTTAACACCTTCAGATTAAAAATAAGTTGCAAAATGCAATAAGTGGCAACACTGCGGGGAATTAACCAGTAGAACATAGCTAGAGGCCTGGTGGATTCTCCAGCACTCCTCTTCTGTAAATCATGGCAAGATGAGCCTTGGTTCAGCCACAGGTTCTGGTCCCTGGGCGGCATTCTCTTGCCTGAGTTCTTTAGGGTGTCAGACTACCTGATCCTACCTAGCCTTAAAATCTAGGACTGATTACCGTCAGTTTAAGTATGTAAGAGGAGATAAAGTTTGCTGGACTGAGGATTCTTTCTAACATGATGTTCTCTCCTGCTCCAGAATCTTTGCTGTATCCCTATGGTGAAGCGCAAGGCGACCAGAAGAACCCAAAGTTAGATGATGGGGCATCTCCACAGATCCAAATCAACACGCCCTTCACCTTCTATGGCACAGAGCACAAGTCTCTCTTTGTATGCAATATGGGGTCAAAACTGCCCCCAGCTCCATACTTCTTTCCTAAAAACATTGGGAAGTGGGGGTGGGGGTGGGGGGAAACAGCACATAGCTCTGTTTGTCTGTCTGTTATCTGTCTCATTCTCCCCAGATCTCTTCCCTTTATCTGTGTATGTGTCTTGGATGAGACGAAATAGGCCATTTGCTTAGGTATCACTTTTTATCAAAGACAAACCCTTAGTTTGACTTCCCTTTCTTTTAGAGCAGAGGTGGGGAACCTTTTCCCCTCCCAGGGGCCAGTCTTAAAATTAGTACAAGCTCCAAGGGTCACATAGAAGCTGGGAGTGGGGGTGCTTAAGGGGTACGCTCAGGGTGGGGCAGGAAGAGGAGGGTCCCGATCATGGATCTGTGCTGTGGATCCATTCCCTACCCTTGTGGTTACGCCCTCATATCTGCTCCCTTCCCCTGAGCTCACTCTTTCAGTGCTTGGGGGTTGGAACTAGATCCAAGGAACGTCAAGCCAGGAACTTGAAAGAGGCCAATAAAAACTAGCCACATTTGGCCCCTGGGCCTGAGTTTCCCAACCCATTTTAGAAGTCTGGCACTGATTATATGGGGTGGGAGTAACTGAGGTCGCTTTCACATTAGACAGGAGGAGGGAGGAGCTGCCATGAGCCGAAATCACGTCAGGGAGATCACATGAATTTCTGTCCGTGCGCAATGGCGTTTAGCCCATTTCTGCCATGATTTTGATGACGGGAGACAGGGCTGGATTTTCACCCCTGTCTCCCGTCACTGAGGTCATGGCAGAAATGGGCTAATCATGTGGAAAAAAAAAAAACACGCACAAGAGCGTAACTTCACGTGATTCCCCCTGATGTGATTTTGGCTCATGGCAGTCCCCTCACCTCACCCTGGTCTCATGTGCAAGCAGGCACACTATCTGCTTGGAAGGACATCCCAGGTGGGGAAAGAGAAGAAGTGCCATTTCCCCACCTCACACTGACCTCCCTCTCTGTCCTCTCTCTGTAGGTGAACAACAATGGTGTGGTCTCCTTTGGCGTGCCTGTCCCGCAGTACACCCCTGACCCTTTCCCCTTGGCTGATGGACGCCCTTTTGTTGCTCCTTTTTGGGCCGATGTCGACAATTCTCTGGGAGGGGAAGTGTACTACCGCCAGACTCAAGACCCAGAGCTGCTGAGCCGTTTCACTGCCGACATAAATCAGTATTTCCCTGAGATTCCCTTCAATGCAATCTGGGCCTTGGTGGCCACCTGGGATCAGGTGACCTATTTTGCATCTGCTTCCAAGAAGGTAGGTCTCTTACTGCCCCAGCCAGTACCCCTGTGTGGCCTCTAGAGAGCCAGGCCTGAGCTCTGATGAATGGCAAAGAAATTCTCAGTCAAGGCCTCAGACCATAGGGAGTTCCCTGCAGTTCCCTCTGGTTTTCTGGTAGAGCCCTGCAGTGTGGCCAGACCCCAGTTGGATCCAACCGTATCCCTCCCAACAGTCCCTACTTAGGAGGGACAATCTCTCTTGAGGTGCTGAATCCCACTGTTCCTCCTGTAGGCGGTCAGAGTCCCTCTTTCAGGAGAGACACAAATTGACAGGAATTCAAGCCTCAGGCACCTCTTTCCTGGTTGCCTCCTAGGGGAAGCATTTGAGAGGACAATAAAGAGATGATGGAACAACAAGAAACAGAGAGTAAAAACAGAGGTGACTGTGGCCCGCTGTGACCTGGGATCCACCGGCATGTGTGTTCACGTGCCACAAGATGTTGGGCATGGGACTGCCCCGGGGTGGGTAGGTGACTACCCCAGGCTACATCCTTGGAAAATCTCTGAGGACACAGCCCAGAGTAAGGGCCAACAACAGAGGCTAGCACATTTGTTCAGCCCCATCATCCCCGCCTTGCGGTAGAGGCTGCTATGACTAGTCACCATGGGTGTCCGGAGGGGCGGGGTGGGGGCAGAGCCACCCACCCGCATGTCCATTGAGCTCCCCGCCCTACCCGGGACGTATGGGCGATGGGATGGCTCTCTGGCCATGGACACGTTAGTTCGGTGCCCTGACCTGGGTAGGGGTTGGGCACTGGTTCCTGTCCTGGGCCAGGCCAGAGAGTTGCTGCGCTGCCCGCATGTCTGTCTGTCCGTCCCATTTTCCCCTTGGAATGTTGGGAGGTGTGTGAGGGGGCGGAGCTTACTTGCTGAGATCGTTGACAAAGAGGCTGGGGCTTGTCCTTCTGTGGACACGGCTATGCATCTGGAAGTGTCAGGCCACACTGGGCACAATAATCACCAGGTCCAGGCAGGTACAAAGTATTTCAGGTTGACTGGCTAGAATGGCCTGACTGGTTGCAAGCTTCTGAGATACGAGAAGGGAGCAAAATGGAATGGGCACTGAAGCAGCATCCCAATACATGGCATGGGTGAGAGAAGGGACAGAGGAGGAGCGAAGTGCATGGGCTGGAGTATGGAGGGCGATAAGGGCAGAGAGGTAGGGGGGAGCGAGGTTGTGAAGAGCTTTATAGGTGAAAGACTAGGAGCTTTTGCAGGATTCGTTCAGGAAGGGGAAGCCAGTGAAGCGAAGAGAGGAGGGGCTGCACATGGTCGAAGCGACGGGCGAGGTGGATGACCCTGGCAGCAGAGTTTTGGACAGAGATGAGGGGAGAAAGGTGAGACCGGGGAAGGCCAGTGAGAAGGAGGTTACAGTAATCGAGGTGAGAGATGACCAGAGCATGAACAAGAGTTTTGGCAGACGAGACAGAGAGAAAAGGGCGAATCTTAGCAATGTTATGGAGGGAGAAGCGACAGGATTTAGCAACAGAGTCAATGTAGGGTTTAAAAGAAAGGGGTGAGTCAAAGATGAAGGCTAGGCTACGGGCTTGGGGGACAGGCAGGATGGTGACTCCATCAATAGTTATTGACAGTGAGGAAGGAGAGGAAGGATGAGGGGGGAAGATAAGGAGTTCAGTTTTAGCCATGTTGAGTTTGAGTTGACATTGAGACATCCAGGTAGAGATGTCAGAGAGAGAGTTGATGAGACGAGCAACATCACAGTGATCTGCAAGGGGTGGAGGCGTCGATCAGGCCAGGCCTGAAAAGTCTGTTGGGGTCAGGCTCCGCTTGTGCTGGAAACTGCAGTCTGGGCAGATCTTAAGGTTTTCCTAGCCCTCATGCTGCATTACTCAGTGTCACTGCCAGATGTTTCCCCTGTCACTGGACAGCTTGAGGAAAAGCTGCCAGTGTGACCGCCACCATCTTGGCTAAGATCAGGGATAGAACTGGGACCTACTAATAGTAAGGGATAAAATGCCATGCAGCCCAACATTTTGAGTAGCCAAAGACAGACAAGCCCCGCCCCCTTTGCCCAATAAGCCCTGCCCCAGCTGTTAAGCTCTGTGTTATGCCAGCACCCATAATCATCCTAGGAGAGAATGAGGATGGAGCTGGGGAATCAGGATGTAACTGGCCACCCAAGGGTGGTGTGGTTGCTGTGGCCCACCTCACAGGAATGTTCACAAATCCCTCACAGCCAGCTCCTGACCCATCCAGAAACCATTCACCCATAACCCCAAAGCTTCATGGGCTTGGATTGTCTCAGCTCCACTGTCACCTGCTCTTGCTCCCCTGACTTTATCCCTTGTTCGCTGCAGGTGGTAAACACATTCCAGGCTGTCCTGGCAACCAGCGACAAAGTGTCCTTCATCATGCTGAACTACGGCAACATCCAGTGGACAACAGGGGTAGCAAGTGGCGGGCACCCCAGGACAGGCCTGGGGGGAACCCCAGCCCAGGTATTCTGTACTGATAATGACCATAGGGAATCTGTTGGGGGGGGGGGGTCTGTACTGCAGGGAGCAAGGCAGGGGCTTCTGGTGTGGGGGGACTATGCTGCAAGGAGCAAGGTGGGAGCTCATTAAGGCACATTCTCCCTCACTGATCTCCATACTAGAGAGCACTCTGCTTTGCTGTAGGGAGTGAGGATTGCATATAGACAGATTTCCCTTGTCTCTGCCCCAGGATGGCTTCAACAGTGGAGACCAAACAAACTACTACAACATCCCTGGTTCCCGGACTGACAGCATCCTCAACATTGGGCAAACCAGCAACGTCAACGTCCCAGGACGCTGGGTCTTCCAAGTAGATGACTTCAAAGTGACAGGAGTCCCCACGGAGAGAAGTGACTGCTGGCTGTGAGCACATGGAGCGTGGTCCCCTCATGGTAAGTCCATACAAAGTAGAGCTGAGATGTGCGCCCCCAAAAAACTGGGTAAACCCATTGAATTTGTGCTACCCAAACAAAAAATGGCAGTTTGGGTAGTACAACCCCCCTCCCCCTCCTCTGTCTCTCAGATTGTAAGCCCTAGGGCAGGGACCATGTCTATTCCATTACTTTGTAAAGCGCCAGGTACACTGCTTGTGCTATATAAATGCTTAATAATAATAATAATAATAATAATAATAAATTAATTAATAAATACTATTCTGTGCTGTGTCAGATAACCGTTTACTCTTTTTGGTTTTGTTATTTTTAGGCTGACAGGAGAGCTCGCAAAAGCAAGAATTCTTGTAGAAATCCCAGTTTTGGGATTGAGTTCTCAGCGAGAAACTAAATAAATAAATATCATGACGCATGCACAAAATGGCTGCTGGGCCATTTGACACATATGTAAAATGGCCACCGCCCTTAACCAAAATGGCAGCAATAGTATCACTGCCATTTTGGTTAAGGGTGGCAGCCATTTTATGCATGTGTAATCCTCTGCCTTTAACCAAAATGATGACAACACTACTGCTGCCATTTTGGTTAAGGGCCATTTTGAGCATGTGCAGTAATTTTTTGTGGATGTTTTTTTGTTTCTCGCCAAAAACTCATACCTGGACTGAGATCTCAGTGATCTCAAATTCAGGTTTGCGAGTTTTACTTGCAAGAAACAAATTGGACTGCTTGTTCCGTCCTAGTTATTTTGGTATTTATGTTACACCGTTTCAGCAATATAGGCAATGTTTTACATGGGCAATTGCCAAAAATGATGCAACTGAAATTCGAAAAAGACTAAAATACTAGAATAGCCAAATTAGGGGGGAAAGTCCCAGAAAAAAAAAACACTAAACAAAATACCTGAAAAAAATCAAAATATGTGAGTACCCATTTTTTATCATAGATATTGTTCAGGTAGCCAAAAGGCTATCTGAAAATATTAATAATACCTCTAATAAACCCGCTACTCATTTCATTGCTAATGCAGAATGATCCCAATGGTGGGAGTCCGTGCAGTGTGGTCCAGACAGTTTTTAGCCTAAGGGAGCTGCTAGCACTCAACAAGAAGCAAAAAAAAATTCTCGCAAGTAAACTCACAATTTTGAGAACCAGAACATCTCGGTACTGGAACAAGTTCCCGGGTGAGAAAATAAAAGAACAAAATTAATTGTGTATGTGCGAAATGGTCGCTGCAATAGTGTCACCACCATTTTGGTTAAGGGAAGCGTATGGCATATGCACAAATGGCCTTTTGGAATGCAAGGACTGTGAGATCATTGCATTGATTAGCCCAATGCAGAGTTTACAGAGGAGTGTGAGTAGCTAATCATTAATAAGCACTAAGCAGGCAGGAAGCATACTTAAGTTTAAGTAGCTTTATTAAGAAATACATGTAGGATAGGAAATGCCTACATCTATACTAAGTCCTAAGACTAGGTGTGTTCAGGAAGGAAGAAGGAGAAGCTCTCTGAATATCTCTCAGACACAAAGAGATAAGAAACATCCTGAAGAGAGGAGACTAACCAATCAGGTCTTAGCAGGAGTAGAATAAAGTGGATGGGGGAGGGGTTCCCTGATCTTACTGCATCTACTCCTGCTGTTTCTAGCAAACAAGAAGGATAAGGTGCTTAGGGGAGATGTAATTAAGGAATGTATTTCCAACATGGCCTCCAGGCCATTTTGCACATGTGCAAAATGGCTGTTGCCCTTAACCAAAATGACTGGCGCTTTGGAGACACTTCCCCCAAAATGGGAGAACTCGGAGATATTTTCAAAAAAGCAAGATCATTTTTGTGACATTTTTTAGATGGAAAAAAAAAAGATTTTCATGAGAAAATATTTTTAAATGAAAAATGTTGGCCAACTTTACCTGTTGAGGAACCAGCAGGGAAATGACCCAGCAAAGAGGGACATGGGTCTGTTTTACAGGAACCAAATTACTGCTGTCCCCAACTCTGCCTGCTTCGTCAGCCTGCGTATGCGTAGATCCCCTTCGGGGGACACAGAGATCTCCACTGTTACTGAGCAAGCTGCAGTGCAGACCCACTCTCCCTTCCAATCCAAACCTTGGTTTTTTCACTAGATGAAGCCACCGCAGAAGGGACCTCCTCATCTTTCATCAGGACAGAGACGGGACGCGTCCCAGCTATTGGAATGATCCGCCCTGCTGCCCCCTACAAGCAAGGAGCCTTCTGTAACCGCAGTCGATTGTAGAGTGGCAATAAAAGATTGCTCTTGCATAGTGACTCCGTTGTGTCTCTTATGGGAGCGAGGGGGATGTGTGGCCAAAGCAGTGCAGGTACATGACTGCTGCTGCCAAGGGGGGAAAACTGGACTCTCTGTGTGTGTGTGTGTGTGTGTGTGTGTGTGAGAGAGAGAGAGAGAGAGAGAGAGAGAGAGCACACTGCCCCCTGCTAGATGGGGAGGAGAGAACTGGGCAAACATAAGATCTGCCATACTGCATTGGACCAAGGATCCACCCAGCCCAACATCTTATCTTTGACAGTGGCCGGCACCAGATGCTTCAAAGAAGTGCACAATGGGTCATAATGGAGCAATTCATTTCCTGTTATTCACTCCCAGCCCCCAACAGCCAAAGGTCTCATTCCACAACCAACTTCACTAATAACCATTGATGGGCCTACCCTCTAAGGGTGCGATCCTCTGGCCCGCATACACCCCCCGCACTTACAGCGCTCGGCCAGAATAATAGCTCTGTATTTACTCCTTCCTCACCCCTCAGGATTTTATAAACCTCTGTCATATTCCCCCATCAGTCATCATCTCTTCTCTAAGCTGACGAGTCCTAACCTACCTAGCCTCTCCTTGGTTGGAAACCATCCCATACATTTCAGCAGTTTTGTCCCGCTCTTCACCATTTCCAATCCTACTGTGTCCTTTTTGAGAACGCATAATGGTGTGGGTGTACCATTAATATATATACAGCAGCATTAGGATATTCTCCGTTCTGTCTTCTCTCTCCCTCTCCCGTTAATTCCCAACGTCCTGGTTGCCACTTTGAACACAGAGCGGATGTTTTCAGTGAGCTCTCTGATAGTAACAGTGGGTGCTGTACAACAGCAAACACAGAACAATCACAAAAACAACGGCTTCCCCTTTCACACACACAAAAGAAGTCAACTACCATTTTTAGTCAAAGACTCTCCAGGGGTAAAATTTCTAAAAAAAATACAAAATAAGCAAAATACAAAATAAGCAAATGTATATAATTTTACTACCTGAAACCCAAACTATATATATATATTTATTAAAAGCATTGGGCTTTCATATTGAGAGTCCCCTCAAACCATATGCAGTCAATATAATCCTCCACCAAAATGTTTAGGACAAACACTACTTTACTCAAGGAGGTTTTTATTATTATTAGCAAGTATTTATATAGCACCAGCAAAGTACCTGGTGCTTTACAAAGTAATGGAATAGACACGGTTCCTGTCCTAGGGCTTACAAGCTGAGAGACAGAGATGGGGGAGACGAAGGAAGGGGAACAGAGGGAGAGACAAGGGGTGTAACATTCACGAGGATGCGGGGTCTCAGGTGCACGTACTTGGCTTGGTTACATCAAGAATGATGGCTGGCTGGTCCATGTGGTGAAGATATGAGTACACGGACCTCAGGTAACAGATTGTACTGGATGGAGGGTATCAGCAGGAGTTAGGTGAGGGGAGCAAGGAGTCAGGGAGGGCACAGCAGAAGAGTAGGGGTGGGACACCGGACCCATTACCGGGTACCGGATTTACCGGTTACCGGTTTCACAAAAACCGGATTCCCGGATTAAATCCGGTATACCGGTGCCGGATTTATTGCATTGGTTTCAATGGGGCGCTGTGTCCCCATTGAAACCAATGCAATAAATTAAAATAAATTCCCTCCCCCTCCCAGGCTGCG
>QEPC01013820.1:516073-527123 GCA_003113815.1 Sphenodon punctatus
GCCCCCCCCCCCCGGCCCCCATGTCCAATTGCAGACTGCGAAGCCAGTGGTCTGAGGAGAAAACGGATGGTGATTGGATAGGCTGGCTGCTACTCCAAGCCTCTCCACCCCTGGTGCCAGGAAGTCTGCTCCTCAGCTGCCTTCCCCTCCCTGGGCCTTTCAGTCACATTTTTCCTTCCCGAACTCATCCAAACTTGATCCGAACGTGAACAAACTGTTCGGTCGTTTCAGAGTTCGGATCGAGTTCGGGTTTGGTCAGTTTGGGTTTGGGTTTGGGTTGGGTTCGAGTTCCGAACTCCGAACATCCGAACCGCGTTCCCACATCCCTAGAGTTGAATGTCATCAGTGTAGAGGTGACATTGGAAGCCATGAGAGGCAATGAGTTTGCCTAGGGACAGGGTGTAGATAGAGAAGAGAGCCAAGGACAGAGCCTTGGGGAACACCAACCAAGAGGGGAAAGGAGGAGGAGTTGGAGTTGGCAAGAGACACATTGAAAGAGCAGTCACAGAGGTAGGAGGAGAACCAGTCGAGGATGGAGCCATGAAAGCCAAGGGTGTGAAGTGAGTCCAGCAAGAGTGAGTGGTCAACAGTATCAAAGGCACCAGAGAGGTCTAGGAGGACAAGAATGGAGTAGAGGCGATTAGATTTAGTCACAAGAAGATCACTGGTGATCTTAGTGAGAGTAGTTTCAGTAGAGTGAAGGGGAAGGAAGTCAGATTGGTGGGGGTCAAGGGAGGAGTTGGCAGAGAGGAAGTCAAGACAGCAGGAGTAGAAAACACATTCAAGAAGCTTGGAAGCAAAAGGAAGGAGTGAGACAGGACAGTAGCTAGAAGGGTCAGAGGGGTCAAGAGTGGACTTTTTGAGGATAGGAGAGACAGTGGCGTGCTTGAAGGAGGAGGTGAAGGGGCCAGTAGAGAGGGAGGGGTTGATGATGTGCAGGAGGGATGGGGCGACAGTGGAAGCAATGGAGGTCAGGAGGCGGGAGGGGATGGGGTCAAGGGGGCAAGTGGAAGGGTTGGAGGATGAGATTTCCTCAAGGGAAGCGGGAGGGGAGGAGGACGGGAGAGAAGGGGGGGAGGAGGGACAGGGGAGGGAGTAGGAAGAGGAGAGGAGTGGGAAGTGACGTCAAGGCAGATGAAGAAGGAAGCGAGATCCTGAACAGAAAGGGAAGAGGGAGGAGGAGGACAGGGGGGCTTCAGGAGGGAGTCAAAGGTGGAGAACAGGCAGCGAGGGTCCTGAGAACAGGACTCAATGTGGGAGGCATAGTAATGCTGTCTAACGAGGGAGATAGCAGAAGTAAGGGAGGAGAGAGAGAATTTGAAGTGAAGGAAGTCAGCATGAGAGTGGGATTTGCACCAAAGGCATTTAGCAGCACGGGTGCAGGAGCGGAGGTGGTGGATACTGGGAGTGAGCCAAGGATAAGGACTGCGAGAGCGGGCAGGGCAGGAGGAGAGGAGGGCAAGGGAGTCACGGGTGGAAGAGAGAGAGGCATTGAAAGGAGAGATGGCAGAGTCAGGGGAGGAGGAGAGAGGACTGAGGGGAGAAGGGGGAAGAGGAGGCAAAGTCCAGGGGGTTAATGGCCTGCAGGACATGGAAGGGGCGTGGAGATGGGAAAGAGGAGACATTGAAAAAGGCAAGGAAGTGATCAGAGATGGGATGAGGATCGAAGGAGAGATCAGAGACAGATTACTGAACAGATTAGAAGCCCTCATGGTAGCTAATAAACAGCTGTTACATATGTTCCGTCACTCAAACTATCAATAAATGATTAACAATCCTCAGGGGTATTCACTCATAGCTTCCAACGGACTCCATAACAAATAAAAGGCATTCTTAGTTCTAAGAAAGGAGAAGTCTATATGTCCTCATTCAGACAGTAACAGTAAGAGTTGTCTTCCTAACAGTCAGCGCTGCTAGACAGTGGAACAGACGCTGCCTAGGGCGGTGGTGGACTCTCCTTCACTGGAGGTTTTCAGACAGAGGCTGGACGGCCATCTGTCAGGGATGCTGTAGCTGTGGATTTCCTGCATTGATCAGGGGTTGGACTAGATCACCTCCAAGGTCCCTTCCAATGATATGATTCTAAGACCATTAGGAGCCACAGTGTTCAATTTACTGGGGTTCCTTCCTCAGCAGAACCTCTTTATTTATCTCTACCAGGGGTGGGGAACCTCCCATCTGTGGGCCGAATCTGGCCTATTTGGACCCTTTCCCATGGATCCAGTCCTTACCCTTACGCACAAGAGGGTGAGCTCAGGGAAAGGAAACAGAGATGGGGGGGTGGGCACTCAAGGATATATACGGGATGGATCCGTAACACAGGCCCATGAGCTGGACCCTCCTTTTCGTTCTCCCATCTTGAGAACACACCTTAAGTACCCTCACACCCAACTCAAATGCAGCCCATGGAGCTTGTACTAATTTTCAGTGTTTCCCACAGAAGGGAAAAGGTTCCCCATCTCTGTCTAACATGAAAATGAATACTTTCAATAACACAAAAATAAAAGTCAGTCACTCTGTGTTACATAGGCACAAAGTGTTTAATCAGAGGAGCTATTTCTTTACAGTTCTTGATATTACTCTTATGTTCACTACTTTGAGTTTTTAACATTTTGTTAGTTTTATTATTTTTTGGCCCGACACACGATTCAGCAGCATAGCTGGCATGGAGCAGGGGGCTCAATTGAGGCCGGGCCCCACACTCCGGGGGGCCCTTGGAAGTGGCTGGAGTGCTAGTAGGAAGCTAATGATTAAAGTCCATTTCAAGCAAGTAAAACTGTCTGGGCTGGCTTCGCGTTGGTAAGCAAGAACTCTCTAATCTTGTTACCGAATGACGCATTGGTGAAGCGATCCGCCAAAAATTAAAGACCAAGGAAACACTTGGAGGTATTTGCAATGTAAACAACTGGTGAGCTTCCGAAGAACCCTGAGGCCGCTTTTATACGAGGCGCTGAAAAGTGCCTCCTGAGTCCCGTGTTTAGAGGAAAGCCGCGCGGTGTGTGTTTACACGCTTCCCGCGCTGCCGGAGGTGACGTCACTTCCAGCAGTGCAGGGAGCATGTAAACACGCCCCGCGCGGCTTTTCTTTCAATGTGGGACTCAGGAGATCCTTTTAACACCTCGTATAAAAGTGGCCTCAGGGTTTTCAGATGTGACAATTGCACAGATTTCCATGATTTTTGCTGTCGTCACAGCTGAATGCAGCCACCAGAGGTTGACCCAGGCCAGAACCCGGGTTTGCACGGGCCATGGCGGTGCCTAATCTGGGCTGTTCGTCAGGACCATCCCCGACGGAACGGCCTGGGCTAAGTGCTGCCACGGATTGTGTAACAGATGCCGGGTGAAAGTAAAGCAGGCTGTTATGTTTGATGGCCCGCTTTCTCTTACCCTGCTCCAGATACTTCCTGGCAACCACAGCAGCCTCATGGGCATCAGGGACAGGGGTGGGCTGCTCCGAGCAGCGTGGAGGTAGGGCCATGTGGATGTACATCTGCGAGTCGCCCCATCCTCTCCCCACCCCGGGCCATCATCACTCTTCTTTGGAGCCAGGGCCAAATCCTGCCCAGAGTGAGGGGGGCCTCACTCCAGGCAGGATTAAAACGTGATGGTGATAAAAGCCATCACGTCCAAAAACATCTCTCAGAGAAAGGCTGAGCTAGGATTTCCAAGCTCCTCTAGGAATATTGGGAGAAGGTTTCTCCAATTGCTCTTTTTATTTCACTCAAATTCCAGATTATCTCCCTTATCAGAGCAACGGCTGCTCTGTGGGGCAGAAGAAGCATTCACCAAACCATCTGTGCTTCCTGCCCAGAAATCTGCCTTGCCTAGCTCTGTTTGTTTCCCCCTCTCCCAACTCCTCAGTTCAACCTGAGGAGACTTGAGGGGGGAACATACATTTTCAAATGTGTTAAACTTATAAAGAGGATAGAGCTCAGTTGTTCTCTTACACACAGAGTAGAACAAGGAGCACTGGGCTGAAGCTGCAGGAAGGAATATAACTAAAATACTAGCAACAGTTTCAAACTACAAGAATAACAGGCAGTGGAACAAGTTATAAAGGAAGTTTCTAGACTCCCATCATTGGAAGTTTAAAAATACAGTTTAGATAAACATCTGCCCGGGATGGTTTAAATATAACGATTCCTGCTTCTCTGCAAGGGAATGGACCAGATCAGCCTTTTCAGGTACAGAAATCACCTGTAAATCTTTAGGCCTGTCACAGCCCAATAAGCATGTAGTCAGGCTAAAGAGGCATTCTGTTTTCAAGCCCTTGATACATCCTAGCAACATATTTTTGGCCACCCCTCAGTTTAGAAACACAGGATTGGATGATTTCTTAAGAGCTGTTCTAATTTTCCGCATTGGGGCGGGGGCTCTCAAGAGCCGGGAATGGGGAGGGAGGGACTTACCTTGGTTGGGCGAGAGCCTTCACAGGCAGCCTGAAGTGAAGGCTCTCGCCCAACCAAGGTAAGTCCCTCCCTCCCCATTCCCCAGAGACCATGCCCCCGGCCTTCACACCTCACAAATGTGTTATGGTCAGTTTTCTGAAAAATAACAAGGGATCTTGTCAAAATCAATTCCGACTATCTAAACACACTATATCGATAGGATCACCCTTATCCACATGCTTATTGACAACCTCAAGGAATTTCAACAGATGGGTGAGGCATGACGTCCCTTTGCGGATGTAAACTAAAGGCTTTCTTGCACTAGGGCATTTACCTCAGAGTGATTTCAGGATTGGACGTAGGTTTTTGGAGGCCTGGGGCAACCCTATGAGGCCCCCTCTTTCTCCCAAGGCCCCATTTCTGGTCTCTTTCAGGGACATAGTTAGTTACCATGGAGCAAGAGGGAGGCCCTCTGTGAGCAGTCTGAGCACCACTAGGATATTTTCAGAGTAGGTGGGGGAGGGTGCAGGACCAACATTCTGCCTCTCCCTCCTCCCCCCCCCTCCCGAAAGTTTTCTGGCAGTGCCCAGGCCACTTGATAAAGGGCCCCGCCGAGAAAGGAGTTTTCAGAGTGGGCAGAGGGTGGAGTGTTGGCCTTAATGACTCTTAAAATTTCCTTCCTGGTGAGGTTGCTGCCATTCGGAGAGGGGGTTCACTGGGAGTCAGGGCAGCACCACAACCTTTATCAGGGGAGGTCGAGGCTGGCTGGGAACCTTGGGTGGACGCCGCTTAGGAAGATCCCACCCCCTTGTCCATAAGAGGGCCCATAATTGGGACATGAATCCAGGTTCACCACAGCCTTTCTTTGTCACTGATCTCTTTCATATACTTATATTATACACAGCTCTCTCTGAGTCAGGTCTGAGGCTTATCATAAAGTTATGTGGGGCAAATTCCTTTTGTGAACTGCCCTTCTGCCATTAGGGATGGGCGAACAGAACGCGGTTCGGATGTTTGGATGTTCGGTCGTTTGGTTCGAAACCCGAGTTCGGGTTCGATGGTTCGGTTCAGCCGAGTTCGGTTTGGCTGAACTTGGCCGAACATTCAAAAATAGCTAAACCGAAACGAAATCAAAACCAAAACCTAATTTTCAGCCATGGAAAAACGATTTTCCTGCCTCCGAACTCATCTGAACTCGTCCGAACACAACCGAACTGTTCGGTCATTCAAGAGTTCGGTTCAGACGTCCGAACAGACTGAGTTCGGTCCGAACTCTGAACATCCAAACTGCGTTTTCCCATCCCTACCTGCCATGGCATTCTCCAGCTCACACACGCTCATGCCTCGAGCTTGCTAGACTTTCCAGACTGCAGCCTCAGGGCACACACACGGCATGGGGATACGGTGCCACAAATCCTGGCTCTCTAGTCCAGCAGAGTGGGTGGATAAACATAGGCTGCTGTCAACGCTGGGTC
Source organism: Sphenodon punctatus (assembly GCA_003113815.1). Lineage (NCBI taxonomy): Eukaryota > Metazoa > Chordata > Lepidosauria > Sphenodontia > Sphenodontidae > Sphenodon > Sphenodon punctatus. The sequence continues at coordinate 521,936 of QEPC01013820.1, forward strand.
AACATTGACACTGCAGAGCAGTTGAAGGGATTAACAGGTTACACCCAAGGTAGAAAGATGCACTGCAGGCCATCCGGCAGCTCCCCGTCCCACTCCTCATCACCCAACAGGTGAGAAGCACTCGCTGCCAGCACTGGAAACAGTCCAACCTCTTGCTCAAAGACTGAACCCTCCTTTCGCAGTGCCCTTTCCACCAGCTCAGCCACCTGTGCTCCAGAGATGGCCTCAGCAGGGGGGAGGTTGGCTCAGCATTCCTTTCCCCAGAGAAAAATGGATATATTTGGATAAAGAATTTTGCTGTGATGTTCTCAGAACGGAAATATTGGTCTGAATTTTGCCCTGTTTCTCCCCTTCCCCTGCATTTTAAATCCTGGTTTGGCAACATTTGTCTGGAAACGCAAAGCGGATAGGACCACATGAGCAGGGGTGGGGGCAAAGGAGGTGCATGCATGCCCCTCCCCTCTCTGACATAGCCCTGCCCCTGTGGAGCATGACATTAAGGCACTGCATAGGGTTGGGGCTACATAAACGGGGCGGAATAGTCCCTGTGGCCATCTGCCTTCCTGGTGGTGGCGACTGCCCCCGTAAGCCTCTATCTCCAGGTAGTTAGCCACAGTGGACCCTGGGTAACTCTGAGGAAACTCGGGCTTCCCCTGGAACCTGGAGACTCTGCGTCAAAACCCAGAGAGGTCAACCCTGAACTTGTCCCTTATGTGTTAAAAAAAAGTAGTAGAAGGGACATCTCTTCTACTCCTTATCATTTCTATAGCACACACCACACTTTATAGTCACAGAGTTTCAGAAACAGGTTCCTGTCCAGTGGGCTTACAAGCTAATATGGACAAGGGTGATGAGGGGAACACAGGGCAAGACAGACACACATACATATTCCCAATTCATAGATGAGGCAGAGAGATTGTTACTTGCCCAAGGCCACCCAGTAAGTTCATGACTAAGTCAGGACTTGAACCCTGAATTTCTAGGTCCAAGTCCAACACCTTGTCCACTACACCACACTGACTCTCATAGTGGGGGAAAATCCCCAACTTAGGTTCAACCGACAATCATTCCCTTAGACCGTCCCCACACAGAAAATCAAGACAGGGTCAGAAGTTTTCAAATGAAATGAACTTTACTAAAAAGGATGATTTGATCATACAAACAGTCAGGTAATAGACATTATCTCAATTCTGGGAGAGGGCGGAATTGTAGACATATTCTTCAGTCACTGTTTTTTCATTTTTTTCAGCTTATCCCTCAGCTGATTGAAAAATGCACTGTATTAATCCAGTACTGGGGTAAAATAGACCCCAATTAAGTCACAATTGGGAAAAGATAAATGTGATTGATTTGAAAATGACTCCAGTTTAACATATTTTTTTTAATGTATGAAGAGTTATTGTTTGCGGTATAGAAACAATGTTAACACAAAAGGTATTTGGGGTCAATAGTAACCCAACATTCCCAAAATTACAGTACTAGTACTACTGGGTGATGAATTGACTGGGGGTTGAATCGAATGTTTGGGATGAATAGCACCCCACATACCTTACGCATGTTGTGTTTTCATTTCCCCATTCATTGCAACTCTGGTCACATCTACCCCCTTGTTCCTTGCTCTGATAGATTTCTGCCCTCACAGCCCCCGTTCTAGTGAACCTGGCTGTCCAGTCCCGCTCACCCCTGCCCCAGTAATGCTGGCCCCCTTACTTCCCACTACAGGGGGGATAATTCCATCTTCTGTCCCAGGGCCCATTCCAGCCTAGCTACACCCCTAGGACAGAGTCCACCTCATTCAGACTTGGGCCCAATTTTTGGCCTCTGCAGGCTGCTACATTCACTGCCTGTGGTAGGCAACTTCATAGCTTTTCTGGGAAGCCATTTTGTAAGGGGGAAAAAAGCTTTTTTCTTTTGCTCTTTTCCCTTCTTTGTTAATTTTATTCCCTCTGAATGTCTTATATTTAGGGTGTGTGTGTGTGAGTGAGTGTGTGTGTGTGTGTGTGAGAGAGAGAGAGAGAGAGAGCGAGAAAGAGAGTTAATTACAGTTTTAGGATCCACCCCCCCAACCCCCCATATCAGCAGCGCTTTCTTAAAAGACTAAGACTATCCTGGGAAAATCGGGGCAATCAGTTTCTCAACGTTTTCTCAGAGTTTGCTAAGTGACTCTAGAGCATGCAGGAAGAAAATAAAAGGGCCCAAGCCAATTCTTAAAAGCTTTGAGTTTGTTCTAGGGCTGCAAGACATCCCAGCCCTACACTATTACTTGCTTTAAATAAACAAGGGCTATGGTTTGGGAATCATCCAGAGTGAAAGAACAAAGGGTCTGTAAAAAATAGATCATCTCATAATTGAGGAATATTTACTACAAAAAATAATTGGGTCAAGGAAGCTGTGGGAGCCAGGACTCCTGGGTTCTATTATAAAGCCTAGTATTTACAGTAAGGGCTTAGGAGTCAGGTCACCTGAGTTCTGTTCCTACATCAGGTACCCATTCAGTTTTACTTAATGTAAAGTCCTGCCTCATCTTCTCCACCAGTAAAACGGAGATAAAGACCCTAAGCCAAAGAGGTTACTAGGCTACCGGTGCATCCATAGTAGTCTCTTCCATTGCTTTTTTAACTTCCTGCAAGAGACAACATTTATACCTTATGGTTTTTTACACGTTGCTTCCCTGGCATTCTCCTCTTTTAATTTTGCCTCAGGTATCACCCCTGCCACTACTAGTAATCCCATGATGCTGTGCGGCTGTTTCATGTCTCTGTGAGGCTGGTGACTGAAAGTGGGAAATGTCTGTTCTCCCGCATTACGAGAAATGCTCAAGACAGAGGGTGGGCCAGACCTCAGGTAGCAGAACGCATGCTTTGTATGTATACGGTCCCACATTCAATCCCCAGGATCTCAGGTAGCATGTCTGGGTGAGGTCTCTGCCAGGGTTCCTGGAGGGTCTCTGTAGCACACCTGGGTGAGCCCTCTGCCGGAGAGCTGGATTTGAAACCCTGCTGCCATGTCAGGTTGTGATAATACTGGGCTAAGATGGACCATTGCTCTGACTCAGTTAGGCAGCTCCTTAATAAATACTAGAAATATCATGATTGTTAAACCTTGGGGTTGGTTTGTGTCTTCACACTTGCAGGTCATTTACTGAGATATCCTGAGACCTAATCTATTGACATGACTTTAAAAAAAACCTGGAAGAAATAGATTTGGGTGCTTTTTTTGGTCTCATTTTAATGTGCCCTCCTCAGTTCACTGGTTACTAACCATAAATCACACCTCCCCAAATTCCTTATTTAGGAGGGATGGCCCCTCTTTTGGGGCTGGATCCCACTGTCCCTGCTTCAGAGGGTCAAAGTCCCTCTTTCAGGAAAGAGAGACAAAAAGACCAGAATTCAAGTCTCAGGCACCACTTTCCCAGTGGCCTCCCGAGAAAAGCACTTGGGAGGCCAATGAGGAGATGACAGAATTTCAAGAAACAAAGTGGAATGAACTTGACAGGTGTCAGCGGCGGACTTAGTGGGGCATTTGCCGTGGCCCACAAGCTTCATGGGGGTCCACCAGGTCCACCAGCACCCGTGTGATATTGAGACTCTAGTGAGTCTCTCTGAGTCTCGTTGTGTTTGCGCCACGCCCACTACTGTGCCACCACCCCAGGACACAGGCAGTGCACTTCTGGGTCGGGGGGGGGGATGCTGCTGATCTGCACATGCGCAGAGGAGCACATGCAAACGTTTGTTGGCGGGCAGCTCTCCTGCCCAGCAGCTCACGCCAGTGCCATGCTTCGAGGAGTCACGAGGGTAGGCACGGTCACTGGACATAAGGCTGTGGGCTCTGGCGGTGTGGACGGTGGACCGGAGTGTTATGTCCAGAGGACATAATTCCACAACCATCACAGAACACTAATCTGTAGTGTGCCAGTGCAAAGAACAGGAAGGACCAAGACACACCACTGCCAGGAGCCTTTGTAATGGCAATGGGTTAACCATTTCTCTGATTTAGAGTTTGGGATTTAATATGGGACTGCCTTAAACGGATATTTAGACTAGCGCCTCCTTACCTTGGACTCTATGAAACCTATAAAATCAGGGTCTGTAGTTTAATCAGGATCCACTAAAAGTGATAGCAACCACTAGTTACACTGACCACTTTATTCCATTTTAAACTCTATTTTAGTTTGCGTGTTACTTTCCAAAGCATTCATGATTCAGCATGAAATTTCCGAATTGTTGTCTACTCAGATTTGTTTTGTGGTTGAAGATGTGAGCAAAAATATTTGTCCATTTTTAAAAAAAGAACAGAGTGAAAAATTAAACTTTCATAATTTTTTTAAAAGGTTAGCAGATTTTTGAACAGCTCTACAAGTCCTAGCATCTGACAGGAGAAGTAAAAAAGATAACATTTGGGAAACAATAGTCAGTGCCAAAGGTGAATGTGCTGGAAAATTGGTTTCCAACTTACCACATTTATAATCTGTGAGAAGCTTTACTTTGCAAACACACAGTGCAGCTCTAATGGTATCTCCCAACTCAGTTTGCAAAGTGAGTCAGCTGCAGCTCGTATGTAACTGACACCGCTTTTAAACGAGGCGCTGAAAAGCACCTCCTGAGCCCCGCGTTGAGAGAAAAGCCGCACGGGGTGTGTTTACACACTCTCCGCGCTGCCAGAAGTGACGTGCTCCCCATTGCCGGCAGTGGCTGGAGATGCGGTGCTTTGAAGAGGCGCATTCTGAAAGCCTGAAAAGTGAGACTTTCAGAATGCGCCTCTTCAAATCACTGCATCTCCAGCCGCCGCCGCTGCCAGCAACAGGGAGCACGTCACTTCCAGCAGCGCAGGGAGCATGTAAACACTCCCCCCGCACAGCTTTTCTCTCAACGTGGGGCTCAGGAAGCGCTTTTCAGCGCCTCGTTTAAAGGCGGTGTAATACAGCAGCACAATGAAAACTTAAAGTGAACTTTCAAACACGGCTGTGTTAGTACCAAATGCATTTAAGAATGGGATATTTCAAAATATTTGATAGGACATATATTCCTATCAAAAATAATCTGCACATTCTTTAAAATAAGTAACTTTTGGCTTCAATTGCTCCCCTTAGGAGACTATATCCCACAGCTGAGTGCATCTCACTGTCAGGACTCAGGAAGCATTGCTCAAAATTCAGCCTGAATTCTTTCTTTGAGGTTAAATCGTTGTT
>QEPC01013820.1:593676-603895 GCA_003113815.1 Sphenodon punctatus
GAGGAGGAGGTTACAATAGTCGAGGCGTGAGATGACTAGGGCATGAATGAGAGTTTTGGCAGAGGAGACAGACAGAAAAGGGCGGATCTTAGCAACGTTGTGGAGGGAGATACGTTATAGCAGATATATAGGTATATAAGAGTAGTCAATACCATACTACATATGGCATGGACACATAATATATCTATCATGTAATATAGGATGAACAAATAAGAATAAGAAATAACTATAATATCACACACACACACACATGTATAAAAATTATATATACACACAAAAATTATATATATATATATATATATGTATATATAATATGTGTGTGTGTGTGTGTAAATATATATGTGTGTGTGTGTGTGTGTGTGTTTGTATAACACACACACACTCGCCATCAATAATAGGAAACTAAAAAGTATACTTTGTTTTGCAATGGGATAAATTTGTAGTTGGTAGTATAATCATAAATGTACATTTGCAAGAAGAGGATTTAAAAAGAAAGAAAATTGTTTCAGAGCCGCAGGGGAAAAAACAACAATATAGATTGAAGCTCTTGAGAAAACCGGTCCAGGCAGATTTAGGGTTTGCTCCAGGGTACAGAGTCTTGTATATCCAAAACAAAGGGTGAAAACAAATGTCCTCACGGGACGTCGGTCCCACCTGGGGAGGGGAGGGCTTCCCCGGTTGAGTACACTCCAGCCATGGGAACAAACGTTACTGCGGCCTCCCCCAGCTGGGGAGGGAGAGCAGGGCGTGATGTGCAGCCACTTGGCCACGTTCCCAGTGTCCCCCGCCCGCCCCTGTCATGCGAGGCAGCTGTGGTTTGCCGCCACAGCAACCCCTCACACAGGGACGAGTCACAGCCGGGAACAGACATTGCCCCCCAGCTTGTTTACTCTGCCCCTCTGGCTGCTGGTTCCTGCCCTGAAGAAAACAGGAGTAGAGTGCTGAAACGAGACCGCTGTGGGTTCTCACTAGAATCTGTGAGATTACCGCAAACCCCAGTGAGACCGCGCACATTCTTGCTGAGGTTCCTGAGAATTTTGCGAGATTCTTGAAAATCCCCAGAAATGCTCTGTGCATGCACAATGGCCACCATCGCCATTTTGTGCATGTGTGGGCCTCTGCATGCAGCAGCCGTTTGTTCATGTGCAGAGTGGTTTTTGAGGTATCTCGAAAATCTTGCAAGCTTCTCAAAAAAACCCAAATGCTCTGTGCTTGCACAAAATGACCACTGTGACCATTCTGTGCATGCGCACCTCCCTCCAGTGGCCATTTTGTGCNGTTCTCACTAGAATCTGTGAGATTACCGCAAACCCCAGTGAGACCGCGCACATTCTTGCTGAGGTTCCTGAGAATTTTGTGAGATTCTTGAAAATCCCCAGAAATGCTCTGTGCATGCACAAATGGCCACCATCGCCATTTTGTGCATGTGTGGGCCTCTGCACGCAGCAGCCGTTTGTGCATGTGCAGAGTGGTTTTTGAGGTATCTCGAAAATCTTGCAAGCTTCTCAAAAAAAACCAAATGCTCTGTGCTTGCACAAAATGACCACTGTGACCATTCTGTGCATGCGCACCTCCCTCCAGTGGCCATTTTGTGCATGCACAGAAGTTGCAGGGGGGGGGGTTTGAGGTCCTCAAGAATCTCCTCAAGAACGGCGGTGAGAACACCGATTCTCAACCCTGAGAATCTCGACGAGAAGGCCGTTCTCAACGAGATTCTCGACCGGGGCGAGAACTTGTTTCAGCCCTAGAAAATAGCAGGAAGTAGAGAAAATGGCAGGGTCCATGGGGATCGCCTACGGTAAGGCCAGCCCTGCCTCCACCCGCCGCCCCACTCCCAGACACTTGGAGCCCAGATGTAATCCCTTCCGTTGGCTGGTCAAGGCCACTAGAGGAGACCAAACCGGCTCTGACTCTCAGAGAGAAAGCAACCTCCTCTGCTTGTCGTCTGGTCCTTTCTAGCCACGGGAGGGGGGCTCCCTCCAGACCCGGTCCCTGGGACTCCAGGGTCAGAGGTTTTTCTACACGGTGGGGCTGGGGTGTAGGCCTGAGGCCCACAGGGAAGGGGGGCAGGGTTAGGAGCTTGGGGGGTGGGTCTGGAACGCACGGGGCTATCTGAGGGTGGGGTAGCTCGATCTCTTGCCTTTCTCTCAGCCCTTTCCCTGATGTTGGAGGGTCCTCAGGGCTCCCAGCACAGGTTCCCAACCTTCTTCTAGGGATGCTAGGGTAGCTGAGCCTGCAGCATGCCTATTGCCTTCTAGCTCCTCCCTGTCTCCGCCTCCTCCAGCCCAGAGTCCCCCAGACCAGCAGGCATGGAGGGATGGGGCAGCCCAACGTGGGTGGATACTAGGGATGGGACTATTGGTAACGGATTAATCCGATAATGTTGATAATTGGTGATATCGGATTAATCCGATAATACCAATGGTATCGGTATATCGTTTTTTTAACATTGCAGATTTTTCTGAACTTTAACATTGCGGCCATTTTAAAGATCAAAAAAATCGGCAATGTTAAAAAAACGATATACCGATACTGATAAATCCGATATCTGATTAATCGGATACTGATAAAACTGGTAACCGATAATTCACCAATAGTCCCATCCCTAGTGGATACCACCTGTTCCCATTGGCTGGGCTGCCTCTCGCTTACTCGCCGCGCGGTCACCCAAACAGGAGTGTGCACAGCCCCTTTCCTATTGACATCCCACACCAGGCTGGCTCCGTCCTGCCAGCGCGCATCCAGGCCGCTTCTTTCTCTGTCAGTGGCAGAGCCCAGTGCTGCCAACGAAGGTACCAGATTCCGGTCTGGCAGTCCGCCGACATGGGATAATCTGGCTTCGGCCCCTTCCTTATTAACCATTCCAGCTGTGGCTAGTCCCTTCCTCCCTAGAGATGCCCAGGCACACATGCTGACACGCTCTCTTCCTTTACACACACACTGCGACACGCGCCCCTCTGACTCACACCCGCTCCCTAGTGCCAGGAAGTGGCAGGCGGAGGAAATGACTCGTGGGGCCTTTCATTCCCCTACAGCCTCCCTGCCTCCCCACCCGCCACTCACACGCTGCCGTCCAGCGCCCACCATGAAGGTGAGTGACCCCCACCGGCTCTGACGCCGGGCTGGGGGGAGGCTCTGCTTCCCTTTGATCAGGGCTGGGTGTCTCCACTGCCGCCTTGCCTCTGGGAGATATCTGGGCTGCCCTCACGAATTTCCTACTGGGATTAACCCCTTGGGGAAGGGGGGTGGGGGATGGAATAATCAAACCTTACCCTTTGGCTGGGAGAAATGAGAACCAGGTGTCCAGGGAGGAAATGACTCGGAAGAAGAGAGGGGCCCGGCAGAGGAGAGACAGGGCTGGGATCCAGGCCAGATTCGAGGGGCAGGCAGAAATTCTCTTGCTCCCTTCCCCACCCAACACTGGGTTCTGTCTCATTCACGCCGTTGTTCTCTCTCTCTCAGAGAAATTCTCCCTCGTGCAAGCAAAGGGCCAAGAGCTCTAGCTAGCGAGCTTCGGCATATCCAGCAGGGTGGGGAACTTTCCCCCTCCTGACGGCCACTCTGAAAATAAGCACAAACTCTGCTGGCTGAATAAGAGGAAGGGGGATCCTTCAGGGGAGTGTTCAGGATGGTGTGGGGGGAGGAGGAAAGGAAGGCTCCAGATCTTGGACCTGGACCATGGATTCATCCCTGACCCTTGCATGGAGGCCCTCATCTCTGCTCCCTTGCTCCTGAGCACGCCCCTTCTGTGCTGGAGGGTAGGGCTGCATCCATGGGCTGAATCAAGACACTGGAGAGGAAGCAAGTAAAAACCAACGGTGGGATGGATTTGACCCTTGAGCCAGGGGTTCTCCAATAGGGTTGCCACCTAGGCACATTTTAAAGGAACACTTATGAAAAATACATGTTGCAGGGCCTACATTGGCGCCTAAGTCCCTGTAACATGTATTTTTCATAAATGTTCCTTAAAAATGTGCCTAGATGGCAACCCTATTCCCCACTCCCGATGCGCAGCATTGTTGATCCCGAACGCTCTATTGCCCCAGGACCAGACCCCAAGGTCCAAAATCACAGGAGAGTCTGAGCCTTTTTAGGGGCTGCTTTCTATCGTCCCCTCCTCAGCCACAAAGGCTAGAAACGTGGAGGGCAGTAGAGACTCTTGTAGAGAGCCAGAACTCCCGCAGCTGCTGGGCTGAGAGAAACAAACCAATCCTGTGCTCCTCCATCCCCAGAGCAGGTGATACTGGGAAATTGGGCCCTGACGTGCCTGCTAGCAGCTTCCGGTACCTGAAATTAAAGCATAGGCCTCAGTGCTGCCACCTCCCCTGCCTGCTGCATCACACATGATACACTGTGCTTGGCGTTTCCCTGAGCTCCTGCAGCCGGGGGCTCCCAGGAGAACTGAAACTGTCATGGGGGAAAAAAGGCTGATTCTAGCTCTTGTGCTTGTTGGGGAAAGTTTAGAAATGTTACTGATACCTGAGTCTGCAGAGTGTCTGAGACGTCGCCCCAGCTGTGGGGACAGAGGAGCCCAGTAGGGATGGGCGAACAGAACCGATTTAGGAAATTTGATTCGGTTCGAAAATCGAGTTCGGTTTGAAAGTTCGGTTCGGTCGACCGAACTATTCGAGTTCGGTCCGAACTCCAAACTTCCGAACCGCATTTGCACATCCCTAGAGCCCAGGGTCGGAGGTGGGGACTGAGGGGCATCATCCTCAGCTGTGGGGTCTGGGGAGCCTGGGAGTGGGGACTGAGGGGCATCATCCCGGAGCCTGGGAGTGGGGACTGAGGGGCATCATCCCCAGCTGTGCGGTATGGGGAACCCAGGGGTGGGATGGAAGGGATTGGGGAAGGGATTGGGGTAGTGCTGAAAGATGTAAGGGGGTTGTTGTTTGTGGATATTACTAGTGTGAGTATCTAACAATATCTGTGACTGAAAACAGATATTGCACAAACACAATAGTGTAAATATTGCTGAAACAATGTGACCGAGGAAATACCAAACTAAGCAAGCTGCGGCTCAGGCTCAGGTGGTCGATCCTATGCTTTGCACGTATGAGGTCCCAAGTGCAATCCCTGCCATCTCCAATTCAGGATCTCGAGCAGCACTCCTCTGCGGAGGGTCTCAAGTAGCACTTATGGGTGAAGTCTGAGCTGCATTTGAAACCGTATCAGGTTGTGACAATACTGGGCAAAGATGGACCATTGGTCTGACTCAGTTAGGCAGTTCCTTATTTATATATAAGCTACAATGGGATCGCCTACCTGGATACCCACAGAGGGTCTTTGTTGTTGCCAGAACAATCACTTTCAGTTCAGGGAATGTAGATTTGGTGGATTTATCTATTTTATCGGGTACCCATTCCAGCTCTAAGGAAAAACAAATGGGCCAGGGGCCTGCTTAGGCCTGCTGTGGCCCAGGAGCCACCAATACGTCTGTTGTGACACTGGCAAATATTGGCCTGCTTCTTCCCCGGGGTGGATAGGTGGCTACCCCTGGGCTCTGTCCTCGGCAAATCTCTGAGGTCACAGCCCAGGCTAAGGGCTGCCCTTTAGGAATGAGCTTTCCAGATTTGGGTTAATCGGCCACTGTTTGAAAACAGGCCTTTGCGGATTAATCCATATAATCTGCAATACGTGACTGATCCAGGACTTCCTCCCACTCCCATTCCCTGAAACCCTGGAGTCTGCATACCAGGCTTGGGAAACTTGATTGAAGCAACGCTGCTGCCATGGGGACTCCGGCAGGATTCCTCACCGTGACGACCTCCCTGCTCCTTATCGCACATGCGCAAATGGCCGCCAGGGTCATTTTGTGCATGCAAAAAATGGCCGCTGCCCTTAAGCAAAATGGCAGAGGTTAAAATAACGTCACCACCATTTTGGTTAAGGGTAGTGACCATTTTGTGCAGGTACAGAAAGGTCCCAGAGGCCATTTTGCACACGGGCAACCCGGAAGAGGGAGGACAGTGCGATGAGGGAGCCTGCCAGAGCCTCCACAGCCAATCAGTAAGTACCACTCTGGGGCCTGGGAAATCCAGGTGGGGGGAAGTTGGACCCACTATCCCAGTGCTAGGTTAGAGATGGGACTCGGACAGGCTACCAATTGGTTTCCCATTGACTTCAGTGGGGAAATTTCCCATTGACTTCTGTAGGAAAATCCAAATCCGCAATCAACCTGCAGTTTACAGATCCAAACCAGTAATGAACCCGAATCCATAATTCAATCTGAATGCCCATCCCTACCAGCCATCTGGGCCAACAGGAGCTGTCATTGGCCGTCATAGCTGTCTGTCATGGCGGGGGCAGGGCGCTGGAAGCAGCGCAGGGTGAGGATGGGGCCGGCTGCCCAGGTTTGCTGCGCTCCTTGCCCTACCCGGGATGGCTCTCCGGCCTTGGGCACCTGTGTCTGGTGCCAGGCTGTGCCGGTTGTGGTTTCCCAGGCCAGGGAGCCACTGTGCCAGCCGCACGTCTGTTTTTACCCTAACACAGGGCCACCGCCGCAGCTGTGGAGCCACGGGGATCCAAGAGCTAGGACGGTGGGGCTGGAGGGTGGGGACTGAGGGGCAGTGGCGGAGCCCAGGAAACCATCTCTGAGACTGTTCTGTTTCTGCTGCAGGTTTCAGTCATGCTGCTGCTCTTTCTCCTCAGCCTGGTAGCTGCTGCTGATGAACCAGGTAAATTGCATGGGCCCCTGGTTATCACGTCCATCGACATGGTGCTAGCTACCCCTCACGGCCGGGCGGGAGCTGTGCTAAGGGTACGACGGGAAGGGACAGCCCTTACTCGTCTGTTGCCTGAGGCCGTTAGCAGTGTGATCTGGCTCCCCTCAGCCGCATGGCACAGTCCTGGAGCTGGCACTGAATATATGCAGCTCGGCAGCGCCGTTCTCATGCCATTCTTTCTCCCAGTGAGTTGGGTGGGGCTGTGGGGCTGTAGGAATGGGGCGGCCACTGCTGCATCAGCAGCCTGGAACTGGAAGCCTGGCCCAGCAGCAGCAGCAGCACTGCACTGGGCAGCCCAGGAGGAACTGGGCCACAGACCCCCAAAAGCAGTGACTTCAGCAGGGAGCAGTGAGTTCTTTTTGAATCCCGTGCCCACACAATGTGCCGTGGAAACAGGGGGCGTAGTTAGCACAGGGACATTTATTCCAGAGTCCAAGCTGGGGGGGGCACAAATGCTGTTGTTTTGTGGCGCGGACGGGCGCTGAGCAGAACCAGAAGTGACTGTAGTGCGCGGCGCACACAAAACCCACTGGGGGAGGGGGTGGAATAGGACGAAGCAAGCACCAGCGGCAGCACGAGGCGGGCAGCGCCGCAATCGCGGCCTCCGGGGCTCAGGTGCAGCAAAAGGAGGGAGAGGCGCTGGGGAGAAGAGGAAGAAGGGGAGGGGAGCGTTGCCACCGATGCACATTTTTAAGGAACACTTATGAAAAATGCATGTTGCAAGGCCTGCATTGACACCTAAGGCACCAATGCAGGCCCTGCAACATGCATTTTTCATAAGTGTTCCCTAAAACTTCACATTGGTGGCAACTCTAGGGATGGGGTGGGACAAGGGAAAGGATGGTGATGTGTGTGGGGGGCAGGTCCATTTCTTGCACCTGGACTCATTCCAACCTAGCTGTGCCCCTGAGTGGAAAACAGTGCACGTGCACACGCACACAACCTGAAGCAGACAACAGTGTTCATGCACAGAGACACATAGACACAGTCTGCAACAGGGAGCAACATTCACAGCAAGACACAAACACATACAGCCTGAATCAGGTAGCAGCGCTCACACACGGGTACCCAGTCTGCAGCAGGGAGCAGCGCTCACACACGGGTACCCAGACTGCAGCAGAGAGCAGCTAGAATTGCTACTTCTCGCAGTTTCACCCTGATGCTTCCATTTTGGCCAGTGGGAGTGTGAGGGTAAACACATGACAGGTGGCAGTGCTAGGAGCAGCATTCATTTACACAGATAGCAAACAAAGACCACAACACACAGACACGGGCACACTGACAGGCAAAAATAAAATGCAGGGACCTCTTTAACAATCTGGGAGTCTGGTGTTTGCTTACAAAAACAAAGAATTGTCATAAGTTTTCACACACATGGATGCACACATGCAAGCTTTCCTACTTGCACACAAGCTCACACCCACCCACAGCCACACACACACACACACACACACACACACATAATGCAGCAGGAAGCAGTAATTGTTCTTGGTCTCTCTCTCTCTCTCTCTCTTACAGACACACACACACAGCCTGAATTAGGGAGTAGTGCTGACTGACACAGATACTGCAGCTGGTGGGATGGGACAATTTATTTCTCTCACGCAGAAAGACAGGACAAACCCATCCGGCAGGTCTGATCCTGTCCAGCCAAGGAGATCAAAAATGTGCATCCCTTTTCTTAAAGTGCCCCTGTGTCTTGGGGTGACTGCTGACCTCAGAGTGGCACTAGGGGGCGCTCTATTGCACTGACTCAATAAGCATCCCTCCCACACAACTGTCTACAGTCTGAAGCAGCAGTTCCAAATGTTTTTCACCCTGTGTGACTCCATTTTGAGACTTAAATCCCATGACCCCAGGGATCAACAAAGCCATGCAAAGTATATTAATACCTACCATCGTTTTGAGGGGCCAAAGACAAGGCCCACCCCATCAGCCAATAAGCTTTGTCTTTCAGATAAGCTCCGCCTCCTCACACCCCCCTCCCAGCATTCCAAGGGCACAGAGGGGCAGCCGCTCTCCTGTGTCTCATTCTACTGAGTTTCTTGTCATTCCATCATCTCCCCCATTGCCCTCTCAATTGCTTTTCCTGCGAGGCAGCCAGGAAAGAGGTGCCTGAGGAAGGGCTTGATTACTAGTCTTTTTGACTTTCGCTCTCTCTCGAAGGATCCATTTTGTCTGCCTAACACTGGTTCTTGAAATGAAAAAACAAAACCGATTCAGCACTCTTGCTCAATCTTTGCGTGCTTGCCCCAAATCTAGAAGCTGAGTGTCAGCAACAGCCGGCAACGCAGCATTTCAGCCCCTGCACATTGGTACACAGTTTGGGGGTCACTGCACTGTAAGGTTGCCATGCGTGGTGGGGTTTTTTAACCTGACACTCCCATAGGCCAAAATGGAAGTGTCCGGTTAAAAAATGACCAAAGGTGGTGACCCTACTGTACTGGCTTGCCACTGTGATGTGATCTTGTGGGAAAGCAGCCTCCGTTTCCCCACTTACAGTGCCCACAGGACCAGCTCCCTCCAGAACTGTCCCTGCCTGCAATGGATTTTCTGGGTTAACAATCTACCTTTGAATTTGTTTTCAGTACATAGTTCACTCTTTATTTTTGACTGTATTCTCGTTGCATAGGTCTTGCATACAACGTTTCCATTGCGGTTCTATTCCTCTCGTAATTCTCAGTTGTTTGATATCAGACACGGTTAGGTTAAGAGAACGTTTATTGAGTATTCACACCTGAAACATAAATGCACAACCACTCTCCATTATAAACAGGGGGCTGCTGAAGCCCCAATTTTGAGGAAACCACTTGAGTTACATTGCTGAAAATGTATCCATGGCTATAAGTTGTGAGGACCATCATATGCACAAAGTTTGAAGAAGATCCATCAGGAAAATAAAATGTTATGACTGTTTAAATGTTAATTGGTTGTGGTGAAAATGCACAGCGTCCTCACGATTTTGAATCATCAATATCTCCTCCCCCTGGATGAGTTGAGCCCCCAAATTTCACAGGATTGTAGCATGAGATCAATAACAAGTGCTTCTGAAATATGATAATAATTGGTGCAGCCAAAACCGAGTTATTATTTAATACAAAATCGGTTCGGCAGGCTCGCACATGCGCAGATGCGCTCCTCTCTCCTGTCGGAGAGCCGGGGAAGTGGCTGCATCGGTGTCCCCCTGCGAGCTCCATTGGCTGCTGCTGTGCCCGGACCCCCTGGTGGTGACACGGCCACCACAACCGTCTTGCCCTGCGGTGTGTGCGCCAGCTCACTACCCCCCACAGTCTCCCCAGTCCTGCCTCCCCTGCCAACCCTGGCCCCTAGCTCCCATCCCCCCTGCAACATCCCGAGCCCTGACCTGCCCCTGCCAGCCCCGGCCCCTAGCTCCCCCCCACACAACATCCTGAACCACGACCTGCCCCCCCAACTCTGTCCCCAAGCCCCGACCTGCCCCACATGCAACATCCTGAGCCCTGACCTGCCCCCCC
>QEPC01013820.1:606470-621832 GCA_003113815.1 Sphenodon punctatus
AGGTTGTGAAGAGCTTTATAGGTGAAGACTAGGAGCTTGTGCAGGATTCGTTCAGGAAGGGGAAGCCAGTGAAGCAAAGAGAGGAGGGGCTGCACATGGTCGAAGCGACTGGCGCGGTGGATGACCCTGGCAGCAGAGTTTTGGATGGAGATGAGGGGAGAAAGGTGAGACTGGGGAAGGCCAGAGAGAAGGAGGTTACAATAATCGAGGCGAGAGATGACCAGAGTATTAACAAGAGTTTTGGCAGACGAGACAGAGAGAAAAGGGCGAATCTTAGCAATGTTATGGAGGGAGAAGCGACAGGATTTAGCAACAGAGTCAATGGTAGGGTTTAGAAGAAAGGGGTGAGTCAAAGATGAAGCCTAGGCTTGGGGGACAGGCAGAATGGTGACTCCAGCAATAATTATTGACGGAGAGGAAGGATAAGGGGGGAAAATAAGGAGTTCAGTTTTAGCCATGCTGAGTCTGAGTTGACGTTGAGACATCCAGGTAGAGATGTCAGAGAGACAGTTGATGAGACGAGCTTGAACAGAGTTTCTCAACAGAGTTGAGAAATTATTGAGTTTCTGCTTTATCCCAGCCCACCACGTTTTTTTAGTCCCAACTCCATCATACTTTTCTTCTAAGCAAAGCCTCTCTAACTTATGTCCTGGTTTGTGATGTAATTTAAGCCAGAATGTCAATATCAGGCTATCCAATTTCGATGTCAGTGGCAAATGCCCTAATTCCAAATTTAGTATTGCTGCAGATCTACATCTTGGGACTGCCAATACGGTTCTCATACATCTATTCTGTATGGGTTCCAGCTGTTTGCCAGCTGTAAACTTCTCATAACCCCACACCTGGGTTCCATATGTAATCATACCTCCAATTTTAGCATCAAATATCCTCAATGCTGGGGTAATTTGTTGGCCACCCTTTGTATGATAAAACTTAAGCAATGCCTTTAATGCTGGCATTGTTGCCTGTTTTTGTATTCAAATACGCTTGGCAGGATCCAGTTTGGGAAAATGTTATCCCAAGATAGGTGAAAAATGGCACTTGCCCTATTTTAGATTTATCCAAGAACCAGCTATATAAAATCAAAATATGATCAAAATAATTACCTTCTGTCTTTCTTTTAATCCACACTTAATGGCCATTATCTCATTTTCTATTGCAATAGGTTCTATTAACAGCACCTCCAAACTCATTGCCACAAATATAACTAACCCTCCACTTGCACGTCCCTTCCCTTTATGCTGTTACCCCAGACAGTGCCATTCCCGAAAACCTTCCATCTCTAAACCCTCACTCTCTACTGCCTAGGTGTCTTGCAGAAATATAATATCATGTTTCTCTAAATACTCCTTAATACTCTTATCTCCTCTTTTCCCTGCCCACCCAGCGATGTTCCATGACACAATCTTTAACAATTCTGGTTCTCTCCTTTTATAGTCATCTCAATGATAACTTCTCATCTATTCCTTGTTCACCTTTACTATCCTCCTCCGTTTTGTTCATCTGCACTATATCACTCTCGTTTTCCTTCTGACTATCACTTATTATTTCTATCTGTAAATCCTCCTCCCTATGTGGTTGATTAAATTCCCCCTTCTCCTTCTGTGTCAACGCCTCCCTATTTAACATAGCCTCCCTTTCTCCTTTTGCATCTTTCCTTCTAAGATCTAATCTCCGCACTTGCACACTAACTACTTCTCTGTCCATTTTCAGGCTCCGGTAGGAGTCTGAAACTTAAATGCACAACCACTGTTCATTATAAACAAGGGACTGCTGAAGCCCCAATTTTGAGGAAACCGCTTGACCTACATTTCTGAAACTTTAACCATGGCTGTAAGTTGTGAGGACCATCATATGCACAAAGTTTGAAAAAGATCCATCAGGAAAATATAAAGTTATGACTGTTTAAACGTTAATTGGTTGTGGTCAAAATGCAGACATCCTCACAATTTTGAATCATCAATATCTCCTCCCCCTGGATGAGTTGAGCCCCCAAACATCACAGGCTTGGAGCATGAGATCAATAACAACCGCTTCTGTAATATGAGAATGATTGGTGCAGCCAAAACTGAGTTATTAATAATTTAAAAATCGCTTCTGCAGGCTCGCACATGCACACTTCAGCTCCTCTCCCCTGTCGGAGAGCCGGGGAAGCAGGATCACATGACATTGACTTGCAGTCTTGCTCTCTGGGCAGAGCAATCTATCTAGCTCAGCCTGGAAAGAGGCAGGCAGAGCTTAGCCTCCGGGATCCCTCCTCCCTAGGTGGCCGAGGAGAATTGGGGGGTGGGGGAGTCCTTGCCTGCTGGGGCCGTTCTCTTCTCCCCTGGGCGGCTGCTCTGTTGCTGGAGCTTGTGGGCATGAAGTGTGCATGCAAGTGTCGCTGTGTGTGACAGCAGTGCTGCCGATGCTGAAGGAGTGTGCGCTCAGCCGAGCCAGGCCCTCCCAAGCACCCACCCTACTTCCCTCCCCCTGCAACATCCTGAGCCCCCACCTGCCCCCCAACCCCTGCCTTAATGTCCTCATATATCATATCCCACAAAACCAAGAAATTAACCAAAAGAAAAACATAACAGTTTAAAAAAACCTTAAATGCACAAGAGTTTTCTTAAAATACAAAAAAAAACACAAATTCAGTACAATTACAATTCAAAAAACCTTCCACTCCATACATTGCCACAAAACATAAATGCCAAAAAACATAGAAATTATTTCAGAATTTGAGCAATATTTAATATTTTATCCTCATCAACATAAATGTACTATATGTACTTAAATCCTTACCATACATCCTTTCATTCATTTTTATCAATAACTAAATGTTACCATTTTTCCATTATTAAACTTTAATTTATTATCATAATTCAACAAGGAACAATTTTTTCAGAGTGCAGTAAGTCTGTTTCTATAGACGTTCATTCTGTACAACGAATTGTATAACGTTGTCTACACTCACATTCTTAAGGTCACTGTATCAACTGTATCCAATTTGTATACATGTAAATAGCAGACTTCATGCACTCTGAAAAAATTGTTCCTTGTTGAATTATGATAATAAATTCATGTTTAATAATGGGGAAAGGGGTGCAGGAGTACACCCTTCCCACAGCAGGTGGGGCGGGGGGGGAAAGGCCCACATAGGCGGGCGGCACTGCCCCACTGTGGGCACATGTGCTGCCGGGAGGGGGCAGGGTGATGCCTCTAATGAGCGTGGCAGTCTCCTGTAGAGTTCAGAGCCCTTCTATCAGAACGGAATTAACCACGAATACTGGGTAAACCCCAAGCCTTGCTTTGTCCGCTCGGCCCCCCCTTGTGTCGTCGCTGCCTGAGGCGCCAACACAACAGCAGAGTGTCAGCTCTGGCACTAACTGACCTAACTCAGACTGGGGCGGGGGGGAGCGGGAGCCAGTGCTGCCCTCCCGGAGACAGTTGTACTGGTGGCCACTTGGAGGCGCTGCTGCCTTCCTTTTTCTGAGGCTGATGTGGGACTGGATATACAGGCTGGCTGGGCCTTGGATCTGATCTGAGGGGTGGGTGGAGGGGGATACTCGGCAGGCATCTGGGCCCACTGACACAAGGGAGGGGGGGGGAATCCATTTATGGCAATGACTCAGCTTGCTCCCACTGACTTGAGTGGCGGATAGGGTGGCCAATACCTCCCCTTTAAAAGAAGACACTTATGAAAAATACATGTTGCAGGACTGCATTGGTTCCAGTACAGCCCTGCTTCATGTATTTCTCATAAGCGTCCTCTTTTAAAGGAGAGGTATGGCCACCCTAGTGGCGGAGGGTTGTGTCTTAAGTTCATACAATTGGGGAGAAGGGATTGTGTCATCCACATGTGAAGACATTGGGGCCACTATTGTCTTTCTCCTCCTGTTGCAGGAATCCAAACCCCAGGCCCCAAACAAGATGACATCACCAGCTACGCAGAGAACGACAACAGTGATCCGATCGGTGAGTCTCATTGCTGAGGGGGTGATCGCTGTGCAGCGTGTCTGCAATTGGTACGCAAAAGCCCCATCCCAGAGGCAGATGCATTCCCATCCTGGCCAGTTGCGTGACCCCTGTGCAGTGTTGCTAGGTAACTGATACCCAAACGTCCCACCCATGTATGTCTGCATCCACACACCAGCCAGGTAATTGACCCCCATGTGACATTGCTTTGCTCCCTCCTTGCTGAACATTTGCCCAACTACCGCAGGAATGCACTTGCCTCTGGGGTGGGCTGTGGCCCAGGTAGCGGAGCGCACGTATATGGTCCCATGTTCAATCCCCGGCATCTCTGATTCAGGAGCTCTGGGAGCACATCTGGGTGAGGCCTCTGCCGGGGATACTGGAGGGTCTCGGATAGCATGCCTGGGTGAGGCCTCTGCTGGAGACCCTGGAGAGCCGGATTTGAAACCTTGCTGCTGTGTCAGGGTGTGACACTACCGGGCTAAGATGATCCATTGGTCTGACTCAGTTAAGCAGCTCCTTCTATCCAGGGGCAGCTGCACCCCTGAAGTGACCAGGTGTGGGATCCCTGTGCAGCCTTGCTGTGTGACTGGTACGCAGTTCCTCCCGCTGCCTGAGGCAGCTGCATCCCTGCAGTACCTGGGTGATGGAGTTTGGGTGTGGGAAGTGCATCAGAGCCTGCGGAGGGAGTTTGTGGGCTCCCGTTCTTTCTCACCTGGCTTCCCTCCTTCGGCATACCCACAGCTACTACGGAAAGAGAGCTGACAAAGAGCACTGTGAGTGGCGGGGAGGAACAGGAGGAGGTGCAAGAAGCAGGTATGTGGCCAGCATTCCTTGCCTATTCCAGTCATGGGTGCTCAGTTCTAGGCCCAGCTGGCTGGGTGTGGCCGAAAGCTTTGTGGCTGCGCCACACCCCACCTCACAGAAACGGTGGCCATTATTAGATGTTGGGTGTCTTTAGACATAACGTCAGGGGGTGTTTGAATGTGTGTTTTGACCTTGATATGAACTCCGGTTTGGCCCTGTGTTCACCACGTGGCGCTGCTTAGACACACAGCCTATCTTGGGGCAAATCGGTGTCTTGCTCCCCACCCGATCTCAGCACGCAAGCTCTGCCGTCTCGTTCCCTGTGTTGTCCCTGCTAACACGCCCCACACGACACAACGCTGGCCACGCGTTCAGCTGGAACACGCAAATGTGGTGTTCGCATCACGTGTTCAACGGGTGGCCAGACTGGTGTTTGGATTGTTATGGTGCTTACACACAACGGCCACACGTGTGCTTAGGGGTTTTGACACCCGATCTTTGTTAGACGCCCGTTGTGCCAGGGACATATTCAGGATGGCCAACCTGGGCAATCTTCGACACGTACCCCATGGACCAGATGTACCCGCTATGGGGCAGCTGCTTGAACACGCAGAGGCTGGTATAAGCCGGGAGAGAGGGGGTTTATTGGGAGCAGGAACAATGGGACATGTCTTGGGGAGTGGCAGCAACACCATCACTCCGACGAGGGACCCGCCGCTGCTCCGTGGGACCTGCCCTCCACTGCCATATGTGCACATTTTTAGAAGGCACTTATCAGAAATACAGGTTGCAGGGCTGCATTGGCACAAATGCAGCCCTGCAACCTGTATTTCTGATGTGTCTTCTAAAAAATTGCATATATGGCAGCCTTAAGGGCTTGAGCGCCAAGTGCAGAGAGTGTAGCCACGATGGCTACTGCCACGCTCCCCTTGCTTGTCTCTGTTGTCCTTGCCCTGCAGGGTGGGATTCGAGCCCCTCATGTGGTTCAAGTGAGTGAGTGGCTGACACTTGGCCTGATGCTGACTGCCATTATGTTAGCCACGCGTCCTCGGTCTTGATTAACAAGAATGCATTATTAGCCAGGGGGGTGGGAGGCTGGCTCTGGTCCTTGCTCACCTTCCACTGGAGAGAGAAAGTGTAACCGCCCAGGGGACAGGTCAGCTCAGCACGAGCTGCAGGGCCAAAGTGGGGGAAATTGCAGTGCATGAGCTCGGGGAGAGAGAGAGCAGCAGTAGGTCTGAGCCAGCGCCACAGCTCCCCACCGTTCGGAACTGGTGCTGGGAGGACTTGTGAGATGAGGGGTGTCTTTAGACATAACGTCAAGGGGTGTCTGAACGTCAATGTGTGTTTTGACCTGGATATGAACCCTGTGGCCCTGTGTTCACCACGTGGCACTGCCTAGACACACAGCCCAGCTGGGGGCAAATCAGTGTTTTGCTCGCCACCCGATCTCGGAACGCAGGCGTTGCCACCTTGTTCCCCGTGTTGTACCTGCTAACACACCACATGCTGTCATTAGACACAGCATTGGCCACGGATTCAGCCAGAACACAAAAATTGTCCGTGTGATACAACGGTGTTCACATCGGGTGTAAAATAGGTGGCCAGATTGGTGTTGGGATTGTTATGGTGCTTACACACGTGGAAGAAAACAAACCTGCAGTCTGTTTGGGAGTTTGTCTGTCAGAAAACTATTTCTTTAGCAATTGCTATTGCAATAGGAGAGACCTTTTCAGCAGCAGAGATTGCCTCTGACAGAAGAAAAGTCTCTGATGGTTACAACAGTTTGGCATGTTTATAGCACTCTGCGAAGGTCTGAATTGTATCAATTCCTTATCAGTTATACGTAATAGAAAAGACAAGATTTATAAAAGAAAGCATTTTGTGGTCTGTCAGCAAGATTCAGTTCAAGGATTTTTCCCTTAGTTCAGCAGATTTCTCTCACCTGTCTGTGACATACTTCCTTGACCAAAGTTAAGTTTAAGGCCTACTAAAGTTTTTTACTTCCACACACACAACGGCCAAACACGTGCTTAGGGGTTTTGACACCAGATCTTTGTTATGTCTAAAGACACCCCTTGATGGGTGGCCAGTTAGATAAAGGCTCATCGGTCCCTTGTGGGTCAGCAGGGGGCACTGGCAGACCTGAGGTGGGGTGAGATAGAGAGTTGCCACCTATGCAGGTTTTTTAGGGAACACTTATGAAAAATACATGTTTGGGGGCTTACCTCGGAGGAGTGAGAGACCCCACTTCAATCTGCCCAGCTGGCAGGTCTGTCAGTGCCCTTCACCCCAACGACTCTGGGGTTGCAGCGGTGTTCTTGGTTAGCTTAGCGGGGTCATCAGGGTATGGATCGGGCTGTGGTTTGGGATTGAGGGGGCATCTGTAGGGGGGTAGAGGTGGGGGAGCTGAGAGGATGGAATGACCGATGCTCCTTCCTTGGCTTCTCTGCAGCAGGGACAACAGCAGGAGATACCACTCCCACCAGCGTGGGATCCACGGAGGTGGCAGGTGAGTGACAACAGAGAGCTGCACTGATAATGCAGGTAGGGGCAGGGTGAGAGTTCCTTGCAAGTTGTAGTTAATAGACGCAGGCGGGACAGCTGCATTGGGTCTCAAGAGCTAGGAGGCCCACACCCATGTGGAATGTGTGCACATAGGCCAATGGGTTATTAGCACCCACTGAGGACATGCTAAGTGCATTGCATCTTCTGCACCAGGGCCCATTCCGAACTCGCTACACCTCTGGATTGCAAGGTGTACAGAGCCCCTGCACCTGGGTCCAGAGGTGGCTGCCACACTTCATTACCAGGAGTTCCCCCCTACTTCAGTGAAGGTTAGCTGCGTCTCCACCCTAGTCAAGTTGTTGCCTTTGCTGGTGCTCACTGTATCTGGGATAGCCTGTGCTGGCCAGGGAACATGTACCTCTAGAGTAGGGTGAGGTGTAGGGTTGTCACCCAGGCACATTTTTAAGGAACACCTATGAAAAATGCATGGTGCAGGGCCTGCAATGGTGCCTAGTGAAGGCCCTGCAACATGTATTTTTCATAAGTGTTTCTTAAATATGTGCATGAGTGGGGTGAGGTGGTGGGGGAATAATTGCTTTCGGGGGGCATTTCCCCATATGGATCTTTCTTTTCAGGCTTCACCTTCCAAAAACCCCAGCAAAACTCGGAGGAAGAACAGGTGAAGCAAGGTGAGTGTCCCTGAGCTCTGGCCAGATTGCAGCTGGGACTGGGGAGAAACCCCATATCTTGTTCCAGGGATGTAGCTACCATAAAGCAAGGAGGCTCAGCTGAGCCTGAGCCCTCAGCTCAAGGGAAAGTGGGTTTCAGAGTGGGTGGAGGAGGAATTGAGGTGGGCGCTCTGCCCCTGCCCACTCTGAAGATTTCCTTGCAGAGAGCCCCACCAAGAAGGAAGCTTTCAGAGGGGCCAAGCCTGGAGCACTGGCTCTTTAAACTTCATTCCCCATGGGGTTGCTGCTGCTCCAGGGGGTTTGTTGGGAGCTTGAAGTGCGGTCTCTCTAGGGTTGCCACCTATGCAAATTTTAAAGGAACACTTATGAAAAATACATGTTACAGGGCCTGGCATCAATGCAGGCCCTTCAACATGTATTCTTCATTAGTGTTCCTTAAAAATTTGCATAGGTGGCAACCCTAGCCCCGACCTGGAGGGGGCCCATAATTAGGATATGAGCCTTGCTGCGGCATCGCTGCTTGTTCCCCACCTCCCTCTGGAGCCAGGCAAACTTCCCCAATCCGGGCCCCAAACCTCATTCCCTGCCCACCCCACTAATCCAGCCAGCCCTCCTGCACTTGGGAGCAACCACTAGAGCAGGGGTGGGGGACCTCAGGCTCGGGGGCGTGCAAATGTGGCCCACAACAACTTTTTATTTGGCCCCTTTCCAGTTCCTGGATCTGGTCCGTGGATCCAGTTTCTACCCTGAAGCACTGAAAGGCTGAGCTCCGGGGAAGGGAGCGGAGATGAGGGCTTGCACGCAAGGATCCATAATCGAGGCCTCCCCTTTTCTTGAGTCCACTCCCACCCCCGACTTGTATGTGTCCGTCGGAGCTTTGTGCCAATGATCAAAGTGCCCCGCCCTCCCCATAGAAAAGGTTCCCCATGGCTGCGCTAGAGGGTATAAAAGGCCTCTCTGCCTCCTCTTGGTTTGGGATCAAGTGAGAGTTAGCTCCCCCTAGTGGTGGAAAGCCCCTACCCCAGCTGGTTCCTCGGCCCAGGGAAAAGACCTCTTGTCTACCTCATCCAGGGGTTGGCTTTACCACGGGGTGAGTGCTCTCCAGGGCCCTGCTATTTTCTCTACTTCTAGGGGACCTGAAGTGACCCCCATTTTTACCAGGGTAGTTCCCTCCCACCCAGCAGGGCCGCAAACATGACCACCTCTAGGGCCAAACGGGGGGGGGGCTACAGAGCAGGCTGCCACAGGTCCCTGTAGTTAATCTTCGCTCTGGGTAGGGTGACCATACCACCCCCCCTTTAAAAGAGGACAAAAAAATACATGGGGCAGGGCTGCATTGGTTCCAGTGCAACCCTAAAACATGTATTTTTCATAAGTGTCCTCTTTTAAAGGGGAGATTCGAATCTGCATTGCCCCTGATGGATCTGCATTTCCCCGTGCAGATTCGAAGGCCGGCCATCGGTCTAATCTTCCCTCCCTCGCCCCAGCAGCTGGATCCAATGGCGACACCTTCCATTACGGTGAGTTCGGATTACACTCTTCGTCTTGGGGCTGTCTGCCATGGGGAGAGGGGGTTTGTACTGACTGCCCCTCCCTCCTTCCTTTGCAGATTACTTCTCCCTGCGCAAGTGGGGGCTGGTAGCTGCTGCCGTCCTCTTTATCCTTGGTATCCTTGTCCTCACCTGTAAGTATGGGAGAGTGGGAAGAGCATGGGGGCTGGCAGTCAGGACTCCTGGGCTCTGCTCCCAGATCTGGGAGTGGGTTTAAGGGGAACGAGGCAGCTGTAGCCTCTTCTTCTTCTTCAGGGACCTGCGTTTGCTGCATTTTCCCCATTGGCAGCAATGGGGAAAAGACAGTGAACATGGGTCCCCGATTTATTAAGTATTTATATAGCTCCAGCAATGTACCTGGCACAGTATAATGATGAATTGGAGATAGAGCCCTGCCCTGAGGGGATTACAATCTAGAAGAGACAAGGGAGAGGCAGGGACACATTCAGAGAGTTAAGAAGCTGTAGCTGAGTTGTTACGAGAAAGGACAGTAGGGAGGGCATCTGTGAGCAGTCGGGAGTGTGGGAGCTAAGTCTGACAGGAGAGGTAGCTTTTCAGGAGGGGATCGGAAGGCTGGGAGAGAGCAGAATGAGCTCTGGACACAGGGGGCAGCTTAGGAGAAGGGGCAAAGACGCTTTTGGAGCAGAAGACTCTGGGGCAGGGGAGTGGAGGTGGCAGAGTAGGCGGGAAAGTCCCAGCTGGGAACGTAGTGGGAAATGAGGGCAGAGAGGGAGGAGAGAGGCCTCCATGTAGAGCCTTGGAGGTGAAACCCAGGAGTTCATCGATCGGGGATATCCTTAACCAGGAGTCCCAGCTAGGGTTGCCACACACTTATGAAAAATACATGTTGCAGGGCCTGCCTTGACGCCTAAGCCACCAATGTAGGGCCTGCAATATGTATTTTTCATAAGTGTTCCTTAAACAATGCGCGTTGGTGGCAACCCTAGTCCCAGCCTAGCGGGGTCTGTAGCAGTGACGTTCTCTCTGTTTCCAGGTGGTAAACTCGGAAAGTTCCCAGGATGCCAAAAGAAGCAGCGGGCCAGGTGAGAGCAGTCCCCATAGCCCCCTGGTTCATTGTTAGGCCCTTCCCCTGACCCCCCTCTGCCCTTCTTTCCCAGTGCCTACAACGTGACGCGGCTGTGAGCCTCTGGCGCCCCCTGCAGGAGATGCTGCAGGATCTGCAACAAGGGGTGTAGGGGCAGTATCCCTCTCCCCTGTTGGGGACAGATACGAGCCCATACCTTTCCCCCGCCCAGGACTTCTGTTTTGTATTTTAATATGATTAAACATTCCCTGCTGTGGAGTCGAGATGTCTGCAAGTCTGTGATCCCCTCTCAAGCTAGTTTCAGGCTGGGAGGGGAGCAGGGCCGGCCTTAGGATTTGCGGGGCCCAGGGTGAAGATAAAACGTAGGGGCCCTGGTGGCCCCTCCCCCTTAGCAACATCCCTGAAGGGGGTCATGTTTGGGGCCCCTCTGAGAGCGAGTGGTGCCCCTACAACCTGTCCTGGTGAAAACAAAGGCCACTGCGGGGCCCTCAGAAAGAGCGGGACCTGGGGCAGCCACCCAGGTCACCCTGTGGTAAGGCCGGCCCTGGAGGGGAGCAGAGATTGGGGCTATGGCCGGCCCCACAAGTCCATTGATAACTCTGGAAAAGGTGTTACCTCTTTAGCTCAAATGCCCCCTCTGGTGGCAGCAGGACATCATTGCAATGGTGCCAATACTTCAATTATTCATTTATTATTAATTATTATTATTATTATTATTATTTAGCATTTCTCTAGCGTTCTCACTGTTCAAAGTGCTTTACAATCCGGATCTAATTTACCCTCACAACAATCCTGTGAGAGGGGTCATTATTAGTCCCCTTCGACAGATGGGGACACTGAGGCTGAGAGCTGGTGGCTTGCCCAAGGCCACTCAGTAAGTTCGTGACTAAGTGCGCTTTCCCACGATACTTACCCCTCACAATTTGCCTCCGGGAAAGAATCTGGAAGGCACAGCATGGGCAGGGGTTTGTAATGCGGGAGCACCCCTCTGCGCATTTCTGTCGGCGATCCTGCGGAGGATTGCGGAGTAGGGCAGCTCTGCAACCCT
Source organism: Sphenodon punctatus (assembly GCA_003113815.1). Classification (NCBI taxonomy): domain Eukaryota; kingdom Metazoa; phylum Chordata; class Lepidosauria; order Sphenodontia; family Sphenodontidae; genus Sphenodon; species Sphenodon punctatus. The sequence goes on from QEPC01013820.1 coordinate 618,075, forward strand.
GTGTAGGATCGCCAGCAAAAATGCGGGCGGGGGGGGGGGAGGGTGCTCCCGCGTTACAAACCCTGAGCATGCTTTGCCTTCTGGATTCTTTCCTGGAGGCAAATCATGCATGGTAAGTCTCATGGGAAAGCGCCCTAAAACAGGATTCGAACCCTGGTCTTCTTTTTCCACTCAGCTCCACTGGCAGCACGAGCCTCCATTATATACCGGGTGCTGGCAGAGTAGAAGTTAAGATGCAGCCATGTAAGAGGAGGAATTAGCCATTACCGGGGAGGTGTAATGGCTAAGTGTGCGGTACTTGGACTGGGAGGTATGGGGGGGCGGGGCTTGCCTTAGCCAGATACTCATTGGTTTACCTTTGGCCAGTCACATTATTCTCTCAGCCTAACCTACCTCACAGGGTTGTGAGGATTTTAAAATTGTGTGTTTATTAGTCATAACATAAAGTGCTCTGAGCGCCATGGCTATAATGCCAACATGTTGCAAAATCCTCATGGTGGGTAGTAGGGACCTGGGAATTGCCTGTGCCTGCATACACACACTCACGTATACCTACATACACTGAGTAAAGTTCTGGAGGCAAGCCGGGGGCTAGGAGTAAGTAGCATTTATTGTTCTACAAGGCACTTTCCAGGGTGGGTTTTTCAGAGCTGGAGGGGGAGGGAGGAAGCTACTCCTAGCTGGGGGAGGAAGATGAGGGAAGGGCTCTCCTATCCAGGGCTGGGTCCAGCTTCTGTACAACACCCTGTGCTGCACAATGGGATGAGGGGGGGAAGAGAGAACTACAGCTGCCTCCTGGTGGAGGGGGTTATATTAATGCTGCCACCTGCTGGTCAGAAACAGACCTGCCCTGCGTGAGTGCGGGAAGGACAGCCTACACAAACCCCTAGTGGACAGACTCTGTCCTCCTTAGTCAAACTGGGTTTCTCGTTCCCCCGATAGCCCCATAGATTGTCAGGCCAGACAGGGCCATTATGATTCTCTGGGGCACAGCTGGGACACCCGGCTGAGTGAGAAGGGCCCCCCTATTTTGTGTTCTGAGCAAGAGGGACAAGGAACCGCTCTGCTCTGCCCAGGCTGTCCCCGTAGTTAACGGCCTGCCTCGCTCCTAGCACGATTGAGTCTGGCTCTGCTGCCTTGGCCCTGCTGAGCCCTTTGCTCTCTGCGATGGGGTCGTCCTGCTGGGCACAGGCCCCTCGGCCAGCTCGTAGGAGCTTCCAGACTGCAACGGTCTCGACCTTCTCCTGTGCGTTGCTTGTTGCTGCTGCTGCCTGGGTGGGATCAGACTGTGTGTAGAAGGGGGGAGGGGCAGCGTCTGGTGCCCCAGTGTGTTCCCCAAGGGGGTCCGGGAGAGGCACAGGGAGAACGGGATCTGTGTGGCACCACAAGGGCAGGGCAGGCGGAGCTGGACAGGAGGTCACCATAAAGACAGGAATGTCAGTCCTGGGATTGCAGGGACGGCACAGGAGCCCTGGCTTCGATTAGGCTAAAGGCAACGGCTACGCAGTGCAGGATGGGGCTGCACCCTTGGGGCATCCTGCAGGGAGGAAAGAAAATTGGGGGGGGGGGGGAAGAGTCAGACCCATGGGGCAAATAACAACTCCCCTCTCCCTCCTGGGCCTTGACTCCTTGCATGTTGGCTGCCCCCGGGCCCAGGTGAATGGGGCTGTGCCTGCAGTTGCTAAATCCAGGCACCTGGATCCCCACTGAGCCTGGTACAGGCAGGAAGAGGGAGCCAGGCTTGGAGCTGGATGGGGCAGGGGGATCAGGCTGCACCAACTGCCCAGGTGGGCTCTCACAAGGATGGGAGGGGGACTGCCCCCTGTCCTATGGGAGTGTAAGAACATGCACACGTGTGTGTGAGAGAGGGGCCAATGACCACTTTCTTTGACGGATCTAACCTGCCCATGTGAGGTGCAGGGCTTGGGTCCCTCTCTGGCCACTTGTGGAGCTCTAGAGCCTCAATGTACTGGGAACTGTGGCCCTTGGAAATCACACAAGTCGCTTTGGAAACTCAGTGTTCTAAGGGAAGAGGCCCTGGACACCCTTCTCCATCCTTGCCCCCCAGCCCCTGCAAAGGGAAATGCCCTGACCTGATGTCCCAGATCCCTCTGAGCTGGATCTGCTTGGAGCCAGCCTCCCCCTGGCGAGGACTTACCCGCTTCACGTTTCTTCTATCTCATCCTGGTGGATAAACCTGCAAGAGAAACAAGCGGATCCAGTGAATGGGAACTTTCTCGGCAAGGCCAATTGAATCGCAGCTCTCCTCCCTTGGTGTATCCCACCCCCACCCCTCCAGCAGCTGAAAGGATCATCTCCCCTCTTCAGCCACATGCCCTGCTAATCCTAGGGATACAGGATCCCAGAAGAGGGAGAAATCAAGGGATTTGCCCGGAGGCTCTGAGCCAAACCCCTGAGCCTCGGGGGTGAATCCTGGAGAGTGGCAGCCCCATCTGGGCTGAATTGGGGATGAGCTTTTTTGCAACCTGGCCCTCTCCAGCTCTGCTTCCAGGCTCTCTGTCCAGCTGAGAGGTGGCCTTTGCCTGTGTCCCCAAGGTATAGCAGGGTGGGCAGCGAGCACCTTGCACACAGAGAGAGCTACAGCTTAACAAGGAGCCCTGCCCTGCTCCGCTTCTCGTTACTCTGGAGTAACTGCTGCTCCAGCCATATAGTGTTCTGCTTCCCTGGGCAAGCTACTCCAGGCTGAATAAAGTAGGCATGTGCAATTTGTTTTGTTTTAGTTACAAACATTTATTTATTTATATCCTGCCCCTCCTGCAAACAGCCCCATTCATTTTAGTAACGAATGTTCCCAAAATGAATAAGCAAATGACGTATGTTTGCTTTCATTCGTTTTCGTCCTACCCCACCCCCCGCAACCCCTGCTTCATTTAATAAAAGATTTATTTTATTTTTAAATCAAGGCGCGTGTGCAAAATGACCACTGGGGCCATTCCATGCGTGTGCAGGCCTTTTCCAAAATGGCGCCCGCACTGCCAGCACCATTTTCAAAAAGGGCCATGCCTGAGTAGAGTGGTCCGGTGGCCATTTTGTGCCTGCACCGTGAGATATAGAGAGATATTTTTTATTAAAACGAAAAAAATAAATGAAAACGAACAGGGTTTTTACAAACCCTCCCAAAACGGATGGGGTTTGGGGGAGGTTTAAAATGATCAAGCAAAAAAGGTACGTGCTGCACACCCCAAGAATAAAGGGGAGCCCCCTGCTGAAAGCAGGGAGGGAAAGAGCTGCCCAGAACCGCAAAGCCCATGTGAACACTCAAGAGGCGAGGCAGCCTGCGTGGGGGGAGGGGGATATTCTAGCTCTACAGCTGTTCCACAGCAGCAAGCCTCTAAGGGGCACCGATGAGTGCCCTGCTCCCTGTGTATTGGGGGGGTGGGGGCGTTAAATCTGGGGGTGTTTGGAGCTGGGGATGTCTCCAGGATGGAGTCATTGTTGCCTTTATCAGAACTCCTCCAGTTCTGCATAGTAGGATGGGGGGACCTGCACTGCACAAAGAATCCAGGAGGGGGCACCCTTCATCCGCCTAAACTGGCAGCCCAATAGCCTTTTGGCTTTTTGGACCACAGAACAGAGGTCTCCCCGGTGCTGCTCCCAGGTCCCTTTCCTCGGCTGAGACTCTAGATCCGAACGAGCACATGGTGGGTGGGGAAGAGGAGGGGATGCCTAGAGTCTATTGCCACCAGGGGGCAGGCTCATTCCCTAAAGTGTACTTGTCCCCCTCCCCCCCCCCCCCC
>QEPC01013820.1:638452-778665 GCA_003113815.1 Sphenodon punctatus
TACACACAGCTCTCTCTCGCTCTCTCTCTCTCACACACACACACACCCCACTCTACCAATGTCCTTCGATCCTAACCCCACAGCCCCCTGCTAGCCTAGCCCTGGGCTCCCCCACCACCACCACTCGCAACACACACACACACACACACAGCTCTACTGATACCCCTCGATCCTAACCCCACAGCCCCCTGCTAGCCTAGCCCTGGGCTTCCCCTCCCCCCAACACACACACACACAGCTCTATTGATGCCCCTCAGTCCTAACCCCACAGCCCCCTGCTACACTGGCCCTGGGCTTCGCTTCCCCCCCCCTCCCCCATCAATACCCCTTGATCCTAACTTGACACAGTTCCCCGTTATCCTAATCCTGGTTCTCTGCTTAACATCGCTCAATTCGAACTCTGCACCTACCTCAGGAGGAGTCTTGTTCTGCGAGTGGGCATCTCTGGGTCAGGGAGATAACAGAGCTGGAGGGCATTCAGAGAAGGAAAACAAACATTATCAGAGGTGAAGGGACTAGCTCAGGGAAAGAGATTAAGAGAGCTAATTTCGTCTCAGTTTGGCTCTGGGACAGGCATGGGAGGGGACAGGAGTGCCTGCATGCTGGAATCGGAAGGTGTAAATAGCTAGAGATGTGTGTGAGGGGGGGAACAAACTAAATGGGCCCACTACGCTGATGTGGGGTGGAAGGGGGAGGGGGGAGGACACTGACCTTTATGAGCCCATTGGTTTAATATGAACCGTGATGGGGCTGGGGCGGCTATAACTTTTCGCTATGCAATACCGTCAGAACTCACCGACAGGCAACAGATATTGGAAGGGGAATGGAATCTAGTGGTTAGAGTGAGAGTCAGGATTCCCGAGTTCTGTCCCTGGCGCTGAGTGGAGGCCTAGTGGCTAGAGTGGGACTAAAAGCCAAGACTCCTGGCCCTGGGAAGGAGAGTGGCAGTCTAGTGGTTAGATTGAGGATCTAGGAGCCAGGACTCCTGGTTTTATCCTTGTCTCTGAGAGGAGAGTGGGGGTTTAGTGGCTGTTGCAGGGATCTGGGAGCCAGGACTCCTGGGTTCTATCCCTGACTCTGCGAGGGGAGTGGGGTCTAGTGGTTAGAACAGGGTGCTGAGAACAACCCTGGGTTCTATCCCTGGGGAGGGGTGCAGTGCATAAACATACCCCCATCTCTTCTCCCTGTGGCCCTCCCATTTGATGGGGGCAGTGAGAGACCCTTTCTTGCAGGAACCTGGACTACCCCTGCTCTCATTCCCCTTCCTCTAGCTGTGTTCTCATGGGCACATTTTCTAAATATAACAGGGCTGGCACGATGATGGAGTTATAAATATTCCCCAACCTCACCACCATGGCATCCAGCCCTGCAGCTCAGCCGGGATTCATGCTGCTGTCAACCCCTCCTCAGCAGAGTGTATTGGGGGGGAAGCAGGTGGAAAGAGCAGGCGAAAACTAGAACCAGCTGAAGGCCTAGCACTATTGCTCCAACACCAGATCCTTACTCCTGAAGTCATGGGGCTGTAATCCAGTCCCAGCTGCCAGAGACCTTCCTAGCAATGACTCCAGCAAGGCCTGCCTGAGTCTGCAGAGAGCCTTAGACAATAGCTCAGAGTGGGGGAGAGTTGCTCTCAGAGTAACCAGCTCATCAGTGCTGCTCAGAGTGATGGTAGTGGGAGTCTGCAGAAAGCAGGCTAGATACTACTTCCATTGGTCTCATCTATGTAGTAGCAGGAACAAGGGAGTGGGGAGGATATACCAAGCTAGATGGACCCATTAGTCCAATCCAGGTGGGGGAGGAAGGACATTGGGCTGAATATGGGAACACATATTCACTTGGAACAACTCATTTATCTGATCCAGGCAGGCTGAACTAGCCTACTGGCCGAACCTGCATGAGGTGGGATGATGTTTCAAAGTACCTGTCCAACAAAACTGCTAAGCTCTGAACAGCTGCAGAATGACAGCCCATCCCACCAGACAACCCCTCCTGACCTGCCCCCAGCAGCCCCACCACCCTATCATGAATCACTCCAATCTACCTCACAGAATTACCTCACTGTGTGTCTAGAGAGAGTAATCCTCCTCCAATCCCCCCCAGAACTACCCTGTGACATTCCCAAAATACCCACCAAGCTCCCACCTGGGAACTTCAAAAACACCCCCCCCCCATTTACTTCCCCAAATACCACCCCAAATCTACCCCAGAATTACACCCCAGGATCGTCCCCCAAATACCACCTCATCTACTCCCAACTCCAAAAATGACTTCATGGGACCATCCCCCAATACCCCCCAAGTTCCCAAAATTATGACTGGGAGCTTCCCCAAATCCCCCACCTACCTCCAGTTCCCAGAATTGCCACCTAGGACCTTCCCCAAATACCCCACTCCTTCAATTTACCCCCAACTCTCCAAATTACCCCCTGGGACTTTCCCCAAATACCCCATCCCTTCAATCAACCCCAACTCCCCAAATTACCCCCTGGAACTTTCCCCAAATACCCCATCCCTTCAATCTACTCCAACTCCCCAAATTACCCCCTGGGACCTTCCCCAAATACACCCACCCCTTCAATCTACCCCAACTCCCCAAATTACCCCCGGGACTTTCCCCAAATACCCCACCCCTTCAATCTACCCCAACTCCCCAAATTGCCCCCTGGGACCTTCCCCAAATACTCCACCCCTTCAATCTACTCCAACTCCCCAAATTACCCCCTGGAACTTTCCCCAAATACCCCATCCCTTCAATCTACTCCAACTCCCCAAATTACCCCCTGGGACCTTCCCCAAATACACCCACCCCTTCAATCTACCCCAACTCCCCAAATTACCCCCTGGGACCTTCCCCAAATACACCCACCCCTTCAATCTACCCCAACTCCCCAAATTGCCCCCTGGGACCTTCCCCAAATACACCCACCCCTTCAATCTACCCCAACTCCCCAAATTACCCCCTGGAACCTTCCCCAAATACACTCATCCCAAAATCTACTCCAAACTACCGCCTGGGGCCGCCCTAATACCCCCACCCCCAAATTACCCCCTGGGACCCGACCTTCCCCCGCTCCGACTCCCCGGGCTGGGCTACGCGCTCAGCTCACCTTACTACAGCCCGCTCCTCCCGCCGGTCAGTACTCTGGCTGGGAGTCCCGGGGCCAAGCCGCCCTGCTCGGCAGCCAGAGCCAGCCCCGCCCGGAGCCCCGGGAGGAGCGAGGCGGGGCCGGGAACCGGGCTGGGGATGCGGAGCACGAGCAGTGGGTGTTTGTCTCTTTTTCTTCGGGGTTTCAGATTTTCAATGAGGGGTCAGTGGGGGAGGGTGTCAGTGAGTGTGAGAAGAGGGACAGGAGCTGTGTGTGCGAGAAGAGTGTATGTGTCAGTATGTTTGTGTCTGTTGGAGTGTGTAGGAGAGACGAAAGAAACAAGCAACGCCAACGTGTGAGTGTGTCAGCTAGTGTGTGAAAGAAGAGAGAAACAACGTGAGTGTGTGTGAGAGAAAGTGTGTGTGTGTCTGCTAGTGTGTGTGAGAGAAGAGAGAGAAAGTGTGAGTGTATGTGTGTCAGTGTCTCTCTGCTAGTGTGTGTGAGAGAAGAGAGAGAAAGTGTGAGTGTATGTGTGTCAGTGTCTCTCTGCTAGTGTGTTTGAGAGGAGAGAAACAACATGTGTGTCTGCTAGTGTGTGAGAGAGAAGAGAAACAGTGTGAGTGTGTGTCAGTGTCTCTGCTAGTGTGTGTGAGAGAAGAGAAACAGTGTGTGTGTGTGTGTGCGTGTGTGTGTCAGTGTCTGCTAGTGTGTGTGAGAGAAGAGAAACAGTGTGAGTGTGTGTGTCAGTGTCTCTGCTAGTGTGTGTGAGAGAAGAGAAACAGTGTGAGTGTGTGTGTCAGTGTCTCTGCTAGTGTGTGTGAGAGAAGAGAAACAGTGTGAGTGTGTGTGTCAGTGTCTCTGCTAGTGTGTGTGAGAGAAGAGAAACAGTGTGAGTGTGTGTGTCAGTGTCTCTGCTAGTGTGTGTGAGAGAAGAGAAACAGTGTGAGTGTGTGTGTCAGTGTCTCTGCTAGTGTGTGTGAGAGAAGAGAAACAGTGTGTGTGTGTCAGTGTCTCTGCTAGTGTGTGTGAGAGAAGAGAAACAGTGTGAGTGTGTGTGTCAGTGTCTCTGCTAGTGTGTGTGAGAGAAGAGAAACAGTGTGAGTGTGTGTGTCAGTGTCTCTGCTAGTGTGTGTGAGAGAAGAGAAACAGTGTGAGTGTGTGTGTCAGTGTCTCTGCTAGTGTGTGTGAGAGAAGAGAAACAGTGTGAGTGTGTGTGTCAGTGTCTCTGCTAGTGTGTGTGAGAGAAGAGAAACAGTGTGAGTGTGTGTGTCAGTGTCTCTGCTAGTGTGTGTGAGAGAAGAGAAACAGTGTGAGTGTGTGTGTCAGTGTCTCTGCTAGTGTGTGTGAGAGAAGAGAAACAGTGTGAGTGTGTGTGTCAGTGTCTCTGCTAGTGTGTGTGAGAGAAGAGAAACAGTGTGAGTGTGTGTGTCAGTGTCTCTGCTAGTGTGTGTGAGAGAAGAGAAACAGTGTGAGTGTGTGTGTCAGTGTCTCTGCTAGTGTGTGTGAGAGAAGAGAAACAGTGTGAGTGTGTGTGTCAGTGTCTCTGCTAGTGTGTGTGAGAGAAGAGAAACAGTGTGAGTGTGTGTGTCAGTGTCTCTGCTAGTGTGTGTGAGAGAAGAGAAACAGTGTGAGTGTGTGTGTCAGTGTCTCTGCTAGTGTGTGTGAGAGAAGAGAAACAGTGTGTGTGTGTCAGTGTCTCTGCTAGTGTGTGTGAGAGAAGAGAAACAGTGTGAGTGTGTGTGTCAGTGTCTCTGCTAGTGTGTGTGAGAGAAGAGAAACAGTGTGAGTGTGTGTGTCAGTGTCTCTGCTAGTGTGTGTGAGAGAAGAGAAACAGTGTGAGTGTGTGTGTCAGTGTCTCTGCTAGTGTGTGTGAGAGAAGAGAAACAGTGTGAGTGTGTGTGTCAGTGTCTCTGCTAGTGTGTGTGAGAGAAGAGAAACAGTGTGAGTGTGTGTGTCAGTGTCTCTGCTAGTGTGTGTGAGAGAAGAGAAACAGTGTGAGTGTGTGTGTCAGTGTCTCTGCTAGTGTGTGTGAGAGAAGAGAAACAGTGTGAGTGTGTGTGTCAGTGTCTCTGCTAGTGTGTGTGAGAGAAGAGAAACAGTGTGAGTGTGTGTGTCAGTGTCTCTGCTAGTGTGTGTGAGAGAAGAGAAACAGTGTGAGTGTGTGTGTCAGTGTCTCTGCTAGTGTGTGTGAGAGAAGAGAAACAGTGTGTGTGTGTCAGTGTCTCTGCTAGTGTGTGTGAGAGAAGAGAAACAGTGTGTGTGTGTCAGTGTCTCTGCTAGTGTGTGAGAGAGAAGAGAAACAGTCTGAGTGTGTGTGTCAGTGTCTTTGCTAGTGTGTGTGAGAGAGAAGAGAGAAAGAACATGTGTGTGTGTGTGTGTGTGCGCGCTAGTGTGTGTGAGAGAGAGGAGAGAGAAATAAAGGGTGTTTTCAGACAAGCCCCTCTCCACCAATCATATATGTTGCAGGGCTGCATGGGGAGCAAATGTGGCCCTGCAACATGCATGGTGGGTGGGTGACGGGTGGGAAAATGCTTGCCTAGAAACACCCAATGTGTGTGAGTGTCCGTGTGTCTGCTAGTGTGTGTGTGTGAGAAGAAAAAGGCCACTTTTAGATGAGACAGTACCATCCAAGTCCACTCAGTGGACATGTGTGGTACCACCCGTTTAAGTGGTGGTGGGTGGGCGCACATTCCCGCGACCCACACACCTCCACCCATCTCCCCACGTGGAGCAACCGAACTGGGAAAAAGCTGGGTTGCTCCATGCAGGGGCATGGGTGGCTGGGGGTGTGCACCAAGCACACACCTGTCCTTCGCCGTGTAAACCCTCCCCACTCACCAGAAGTGCGTGTGCGCTCCACTGAGCATCCCCAGCATCCGGCTAAAAACGGCCAAAGAGAAACAGCATGTGGAAGTGTGTGTCTGTGTTAGTGTGTGTGTGTGAGAGAGGAGAGAAACAAAAATGTGAGTCAGTGCATCTTTTAATGTGTGTGAGAGAGAAGCAGTGTGGAAGAGATTGCATGGCAGTGAGTCTGTGTGCAAGAGAATTAGTGCATGGGTGCGTGGGTGAGAAAAAGTATCTTTCTGTGTGTGTCAGCTGGTGGGTGGGTGAGAAAAAGTGTCTGTTTCTCTGTGTGTCAGCGGTGTCTGTTAGCATATGTGTGTCAGTGATAGAGAAATAGTGTGTGAGCAAGTTTGCCTGTGTGTGTAAGAATGACAGTCAGTGTGGGTGTGAAAGAGAGAGCGCCAGTCAATATGGGTGTGTGCACATAAGAGTGTCAATGTGCATGTGCAAGACTGTCAGCGAATGTGCGATTGAGACAATGTGTTAGTGTGTGAGCAGTTGTTTACACTGATGCTGTGATGCTGTGGTGACACACGTAGTTTGATGCCAATTAAAATCTACTTGAATAGAATGAATTGTGTGTGCCCCAATCTCTATCCCTGTTTGCATATCTGCGTGTGCTCCTCGATTCACGACTCTGCCTGGGGATGCCCAGGTGGGGGCTACGGCGAGGGGTGATTTCGCCAATTACATCTGCTGCGTCGGCTTTGGCCGTACTCCTCAGACTCGGACCAAGCCACCATTATCCATGCTTTCATCATCTCACTGTCACCCGCTTTACATGGGGCTCCCCTTGGGGACGGTCCGGAGGCTGCAGCTGGTGCAGAATGCGGCGGGCCATCTCCTTACGGGGACGGGTCGCCGGGAGCACATTGCGCTAGTGCTCCGTTCTCTGCACTGGCTGCCTAGAGTCTTCCAGGATCGATTCAAGGTGTTGGTTTTGATCTATAAAGCCCTAAATGGCCTGGGCCCCACTTATCGGCGGGATCGCCTCACCCTCTGGATTCTGGATCGAACCTGCAGTTCGCTGGGGGCGCCCTCCTCAGGGTCCCCCGCGTTTTTCAGGTGGGGACGATGAGAAGGGCGTTCTCGGTGGCTCAACCGAGGCTGTGGAACTCCCTCCCGACAGAGTTCCATTGTACCCTGACCGTCCCTCTTTCCGAAGACAGAGTAAGACCTTGCGGTGATGAGTGGGGGGCTAGGGAAAGGGGGGGGAGGTGTTTTTTTTTAGCTCTGCCCTAGGATGTTTTATTGTATCTTGTATTTTATGATGCATTGATTATGTTTTATATTTTATATGTCGTGAGCCGCCCGGAGCTGCCTAGGCAGGAGTGGGAGGTTAAGAAATCAAAGTATAACTAAATGAATGAATAAATAAACTGTGTGCATGTAGGGCATGGGGTGTGTGTGTGTGTTGGTGCTGCCTATCTCTGCGTGCACATCCCTGGCGCAGACATTTTTTATTTATTTAAAATTTATATCCCGCCCCTCCTGCTCACAGGGCAGCCCGGGGCGGCGAACAACATTCAATAAAAATATAAAAACATTTAAAACAATTTAAAATGACAATATGTGGGGGGAAACCCGACACCCCACCCCACCCCTACCCCTCGCCAAAAGCCTGACAGAACAGCCAGGTCTTACATACCCGCCGAAGCAGCAGGAGAGTGGGAGCCAGCTGACATGCCACTCTCCCAGTGTTCCCCCTTTTCCACACCCTTCCTTTAGTTCTCACCCCCCCCCCCCGTAAAGAATTGTGGGAAAGGGATGAGCTTTTCCATGTATATGCTCACATGCTTGATGTAGTGCACTCCAAACCAGGCTCTCTCATTGTTATCAATAATCATTGCTTTTAATAAGAATGATAGCCCAGCCTTAGCTAGGGAGCCGCAGGTAACACATCCCAGATAATAACAAATAACACACGTTTCTCTGTCTCTGTTTTGCTCGCTCATTGATTAATGGGGCCATAGATCTACTATGGTGGGGGAGTAGGGCATACGTAGGGCATTAGATAGGCCTGCTGGTCTACAGGGATGACTCCAAGGGGTAGCAAGGGGTAGCACATTCCCCCCTCCCCTCCGCAAAACCATTTCCTGCTACCCCCTTCTGCCACCCCACCCGCCAGAAAATAGAATTGCTTCATATTATGTGTAACATAATCCTTGATTCCTCAATAATTGTCTTTGCTGCCCGTTTACTGCCCTAGACTAATTACTCTAGTGTCCTCCCTGTTGGTCTGACATGGGGTAAGAGGGTCTGACTCCCACTGCCTGTGGTTTAACCACTAAGACCTAACCCACAAGCCACACACTCTGGGTGTTTGTTTTCAGACTAGTGCCTTACCCACTGGTTAATCACTGGCGTGGCTGTCATGGTAATGGGTGGGGAGACGCTTGTCTGAAAACACCCTCTAAATTAGCCCTATTGAAGCCCAGCTACTCCTGAGTAAGTGACTTGTGAATCGCAGCTTAAGCCCCCGTCCCCTCCCAAACCTCTGCTTCATAATTTGATCTCTCTGAAGCCACCACGGGCCCACCATGCAGAAGGGCATTTTAAAAAAAATGTATTTTACAAAAAATGTCTATCCCGCCGCACCTCAGCCGCTCGGGGGCGGCGAACAACACAAAACCATAATAAAATCATCTAAAACTACAATATATAAAATGGACACATAAAACAGCAGCTAGCAGATAACACACACACACACACCCCTTCCCCGAAGGCCCGGCGGAACAACCGGGTCTTACGACAGCTGCAGAAAGAGGGGAGGTCAGGGGACAGACGGGCCTCCAACGGGAGAGAATTCCACAGCCGAGAACGCCCTCCCCCCCCGCCGTCACCACCCGGCGTACCCGGGGGACTTCGAGAAGTAATGAAAGCATGGATGATGGTGGCCAGATCCGGGTCCAAGACATACAGTCGAAGCCGTCGCACCAGATGTAATTGGCGGAATACTCCTCTCGCCAAAGCCTTCACCTGGAGACCCAGGCGGAGCTGCGGGTCAAGGAGCACCCCCAGACTACNCCCTACCCACCAACAGCACCTCCGTCTTGTCAGGATTCAGCCTCCTCAGATGGCTCGTCCTCATCCCGTCCCCCACAACTCTCTGAGGAGGCGGAATCCCGACAAGACGGAGGTGATGTTGGTGGGTAGGGCTGGGGGGGGGGGGTGGTTATGACTTATAAAGCCCTTTATAAGTCATTATACAACTACACAAAGGTAAAGTTGTGTATTATCAGTGTATTGATGACATTGTGTGCCGAACCCTCTCATGACCTCACCCAACGGTTGCATATACAAGAACAGGAGGGGGGCATTGACTTACTTACAAGGATGATTCATTTAGTGGGTCACCATCCTTAGTCAAATAATAATCTTTATTTTTATACAGCACCCCCCAGTCATGGGACTCAGAGCGCTTTACATAAACAATTTTTAATCCTCACAACAGCCCTGTGAGGTAGGTTAGGCTGAGAGAATATTGTGACTGGCCTAAGGCCACCCAGTGAGTTTCTGGCTAAGTTGAGACTTGAATCAGGGTCCCCTCTTACCTCCTGGTCCAAGTACTGCACACGTAGCCATTACACCACACTGGCTCTATAGATCTAACAGACTTCCCTCCATACCTCAGGAGCTCTGTGTGCACTATAGACATTAGCCCACTTGCTGGGTGTGCTTGGTAGTGCAAAGACCCAAATGCAGCTGCTTCTGAGGCAGGGCAGCTGGGTAACATTACAGCTGCACAGGCTGGGAAGGGGGGCGGGGGGGTTTGTTGCAGGGAGTGAAAGAGAATCCCAGGCAGGCAGACTGAGTCCCTGTGCATCGATATTTGGCCCACATTATATGAAGTACACTGAAGGAGCCCTATAAACACACCCAGCCCACTCTCACCAGAATCATTCATGGACCTGAGGAGTCATGTGGCAGGAATCCTGGGGCAGGGGAATCCCAGGGCTCCCATCCTATGATCCACACAGCCACTGCAGCGGATCTGCGCTCTGGTCAGCAAACCTGAATGTTGGATGAGGGGAAGGGGCAGGATGGGGGGTGGAACTGCCCAACACGTGGGTCTACCCAAACCTTTAAAAAAAGCAACCCAAAAAACCACACCACCTCTGGGAAACAAGCTGACCTGGTGAAGGCTACTGGGAGTCAATACACCTACATCCATGGCCTGTCAGCTGTCTAAGTGGGGCGGGGGGAAATCTGCATTTACCTGTCGGGTTAGCGGCAGCTGCAGCCTCCCCCCCCCCAACCCCCTCCATGGAAGGAGGAGAAGCAGGAAATAATGGTTCAGAACATGGTGCTGGAATTATATATCCAGAAAACCGCCATGATAGAGTAGATCTGAAATGTCCCATGGCAAATGTCCATGCCTCTATGGTCCACTGGATTGGCATGGACCACAGAAATAGACAGGGGCATGCATCTAGATGGAACAGTGGCTACATGTCAGTGAAAGACACAAGTCTGTGGTACTCAAGTTCTCAGTGTCTACAACAGGTATCGCTCCTGTAACAGAATGCGTGGCTAGCATTATGTCTTGTAACACCCACTGTCATGGTGTAGGCTCACACCCTCCCAAAGGCACAAAAACACACAGAGCACTCTCTGTCTCCCTGCACCTGTCTACAGGTGTTTTTAAATGAGATGCTACCACGCACAGCCATCCATTCACCACTTGTCTGAACGTCCATTGAAGGTGGTGCGGGGGGGAGAGTGTGTGCTCCCGTGACCCATGCAGCACCCACTCATGGCCATGCATGGGACACCGCTAAAAAAATCCAGAATGTCCTGTGTGTGGGAAGCATGTGGGGACAGGCCCCCACGCATTCCCTGCCCATATGAACAGGGGCAACCCCACACACCAGCAGACAGGTCCGTGGCCGGCTGCCTCCCTGGTCCTGCACACAGCCCTGCTGAGCGCTCTCCAGAGACCTCTTAAAGGGCATGTGTGTGAAATACAACACCACGTTGGCTCAATGCACAACAAACCCTCCTCACAACACACGAGAGAAGAGCCAACACCAGGGAGGACAACAACTCAGACAACAGCTTCCTGCGTGTCCTGCTTAGTACGTGCCTCCGTTGTTGTCCGGGACTGCCAGTGACTGACTGCACCGGCTTCTGGGATCATGGGCAGGAAGGGACTGCTGGCTGCTACAGCCGTAACCTTCCATGGTGTCGGGGGGGGGGTTGCCAGGTAGGGGGAAGGGGGAACAGTCACCTGTATGAGTTGTTTGTAGGGCCGGTCCATGGTAGCAGGAGTGCACGGAGGCTGCCTGAGTGGGCGCGGTGGGCACATGCAGTCACAGTCCCCTCCTCAGGTCTTGCTCATTTAAAAACACCCTGTGCCTGTTCTTCCATCTGTTTGAATATATCACCCATATAAGTAGGGTCACAAGATACCATATTTACCTAGACATGTCCCTCTGTTTTCTCACTTGAACGTTCTGCTGGGGTGACTTTCTGAGAGCTGTCTGGGGATATGTGAGTTAATTTTGGAGCCCCCTAGTTGCTGTATCATTGGGGATATTTCCCAAGCAGTGGCACAGGAGGATGCACGTATGAACCTTGCTTTCATTGATTGTACTTGTCTCTATGCTTGACCCTTTTCTTCTTTCGGCCCTGCAAGACAAGGGGTTATGATGAGCTGCTACTTCATTTTATAAATAAACTAAGAAAGAGGAAACTGACACAGACCACAGTGTGGAGTAGAACCATCTAGCAGCCTAACTGAGCAGACCCAAGGCGTAACTATCCAGCCACACTGCTAATGCTGCTGCAGCAACCTAACAAACTATTGTGTAACTAATGGGCACTTTACAAAGTCCTTCTCTAGTGACTGGCTATAAAAAAGAGCAGTGAGCCATTGATCATACTAATGATAAAACTTTGGAAAACAAAACTGCCGGTCAACGATTGAAGTTTAACTTATATAAGAGACCATTTTGTGTGTGTATCTGACTTCATTCTGTAAATCTGCTTTCCAGCCCGGCCTCCGTATCAGACAATGGACTATTTTACATTTTCATTTGACTGCGGCTGTCACCAATAGAGACATCTCAAGATCAGCAACACTTTTACCCGATACACGTCAATGAGCGGCACCACTGGGAGTGTCCAGAAGAGGGCGATGAAGCCCTATGGGAGCCAAGGAGGGTCCTCTAAGGATGTGTCACAAGAGGTGGGTGGATTTACAAGAGAAAGCAGGGCCCTGCTGGGGCCTGGAGGGGAAAGGTGTCCCGGTACATTCACTACCAGGTACTGGGCTAGTGTGTCTCGGTTCTCAGTCCAAAGATAGAGTGTGGTTGCTGTGTTGGTCCCAAGTGACAGGGAGACAAAGTGGTTCGAATGATACCTGTTATTGGACCAACGGTTGTTGGTGGAAATAAGGAAGCTTTCGGGCCACACGGGGCCCTTCCTCAGGCATGTAGCGTAGCCAGTAGAAATATGTAAACTCAGCAAATGTAGAGCAGGTATATACGAGGGGGCATGGAATGGGTGGGAGTGAATAGGACAAGGTAGCAGTCACTAGCTGCGATCCTGGTCCCACTGAAGTGGATGGGAATTTCACCATTGACTTCAATGGGTTTAGGATCGTACTCACTGACTCTGCAGTGGGCAGTTGCTTCTCCCGACACAACCACTCCATATCAGACCTCAGTCCTCATCCTCAGTGGAAACCTACACAACACCCTCAGAAGACAGGCCTGGGGGGAGCTAAAATTCATCATAACTTTATTTGACTCCTAAAACACTGGACTTAACAAAGACCTACATTTATCCAGCCACTAAAAAAATATGTCAACATTGGCCCTTTTTACATGAGACACACCGACGCGTGCCCACGTAGGGCTCTCTGTAGGCATGCGTAGGTGACTTCTGTGTGTACAGTGGCGGTGGCGGTGAGTGGGCGTGTGTGCGCGCTCCTGCGAAACACGTATGCCCACCCACCTCCACCCATCCCCTATGCACGGAGCAACCGGCGACAACACGGGTTGCTCTGTGCGTGGGCGATGGGTGTGCGCCGGTGAGCGCCCATGTACACCTCCCCACCGTACCCATGCACACACCGACACATTCCCCCCCAGCACGGCCCATTTATAAAGGGCCCACGACACCAAAAAGAATGGACTTAACAAGGACCTATATTTCTCCAGCCACTACAAATATCTGTTATAGTTTATGGTCTACTACATTTTTACTTTTCGGTATCCTCTGTACCAAGTTTCTAGATATCATTCTGATTACTTTGGGTGATTTCAGACGTGATGGGGCGGCATTCGCCCCGTCACGGAATCACCCTTTTGATTCCCTGCCGGGATCAATACCGGCACGTCAACAGATGTGCCGGCTGATCCCGGCGGGGAATCTGGGGAGGGGGAGGGGCTGCGCAGCGTTACGTGCGGCCGCACAGCCCCTCCCCCCAGGAGATTGCGAGCACAGCCGCCAATTCCGGGCCGTGGTCAGAGAACAGACGTGACGTTGACACGCTCAACCACGGTGTCCACCCCCAGCGGGAATCACTTTGAGCACGCTTTCGGAGATGGTCCCCGGACCATCCTTGGAAGCATGGTTATTTTGATTCCCACCAGTGGTTCACTGTGGTGAACCACTGGCGGGATTCAAACAGACGTTACGGGACCATTCGCCACCACTGCCGATTGACTGTGGTTGAGCGTGGTTTCCTAATGTCTGAAAATACCCTTTGTCTCCCTCTCTGTAACTGACTGTCAGCTGAATACTCAACCTTTGTGTTGCTGTGAACCCAGTTCCTTTGAGATGCATATTCCCTTCACCTGATAAGCTGATTCCCACTATATCCCCAACCCATATGTTTGCCCTCTCTGTATGTTTACCGCTACCTATTGCTTCTTGGTCTCCTACACCAATATATCATTTTACAGCTGTTTTTAAATGTTGGCACATCTCCCCCCCCCCCCCCCCCCCCCCCCCATGTTTTTTTTTAAAAAACATCACCTCCCCCCCCCCCCCCCCCCCCCCCCCCCCCCCCCCCCCCCCCCCCCGTCCTATCCACTCCCACCCATTCCATGCCCCCTCATATATGCCTGCCGTACGACATTTGCTGAGTTTATATATTTCTACTGGCTACGCTACATGCCTGAGGAAGGGCCCCATGTGGCCCAAAAGTTTCCTTATTCCCAACAACAACAGTTGGGCCAATAAAAGAGTTCATTCGAACCACTTTGTCTCTCGGTCGGTTCTCAGCTAGACAGTGTTTCCCATAAAGCCCTGACAACCAAAACCATGTGATGGGAATCTCTGCTTCACTGGGAAGCAAAGATTTCTCTCTCATGTGGCTAGGGAGGAAGTGGAGAAGAGTTCACATTGGCCCAGAAAGCAGCAAAGAGGTGCTAGTTTGTGATCTTGGGTTTTTGAGGGCTGACTCATGACTTTTGGAGATTGGCCTGTTCCGTCTTGAAGGCAACGTTGCAGATGGGGAGAAAAGGGGACATTTCTGGTTTGTGAGAGTGCGAATATGGGGCCTTTCTCTTTAAATATTAGCAGGATCTAGGGGACCCAGTCAATTGTGTGAGGGACACAGGGGATGGCCTTGCTTGGGCCATATCTTGAGCACCCCTTCTCTATACGGGGATGGAAAAGCTTTTCGTTCCCACAGGCCACTTTGAAAATTATTTTAGCTCTATGGGCCAGATAGAAGTTGTGGGCAGGGTGCATGAGGGTTGGCTCAGGATGGGGGGAGGGGGAAGGAGAGGGTCCAGATCACAGATCTGTGCCATGGATCCATCCCGAGTGCCTGCCCTCATCTCTCCTCCCTTCCCCTGAGCTCACCCTTTCAGTGCTTGAGGGCAGGGGCTGGATCGGATGAGACAAATCCAGGAATGGGAAAGGGGCCAAATAAAACACATCCATGGTCCAGATTTGCCCCACAGGCTGCAGGTTCCTCATCCCAAGGGCCAGCCTTAAGCAGGGCCAGTAGTAGAGACCATGGCCTAGGCCCAGTGGCCAGAAGGGACCCCTCAGGGAGGCCAGACCTGATAGCCTCCGGTCTGGTACTCCTGAGGCCCCAAGATGGGCTATTTCCTCAAGGTCTTCTCCCCACCCATGACTTTCAGCCCCCAGGAAGGCTGCTTCCTCTTGGGCCCTGCCCCTTTCCCCTCAGTTTCAGTAAATCACCAGTCCCTGAATCACCCCTGCCAGAATGGTGCATGTGTGTAAGTGTGTGTGCCAGAGAGAGAGAGAGAGAGAGCTGGTGTGTAGGGTTACCACCTATGTATATTTTTCCAGGCCACTTATGAAACATACATGTTGCAGGGCATGCGTGCCCAATGCAGACCCTGCAACACATACGTCATAAGTGACCTGGAAAAATATACATTAGGTGGCAACCCTACTTTGTGCGTGTGGGCGTAGGAAAGCCTGCGTGTGTACACTTCTTTGTGTTTGTAAGCCAATGCCAGCCTGTCGATTGTTAAAGGGGTGGGGGCTATGAAGGGTGGGGCCCCTGCATTTTATTTTCTCCCTGATCAACACACAGTTCTACAGCAACCCACGCCGAGGCCTGTACTCACACACAAGAACACGCCACCCCACACCAGCTCAGCTACAAAGACACGCGTACTTCACATCTCTACTGCAAACGGCATCCAGACAGCCCATGGAAATCTCTTCAGAATACAAGGGGCCGACAGCTGCAAACCTGACAATCTGGTCTCTCTCATTCAGGGCACTAAACACCCCCATGGGAATTTGCACCCCAACCCTTGCACAAACGCATAAACTCACACAGGAAAAAAAGATCGTGGACAAGAGCACGGATTCTACTGTTGGCTCTTGCTTCTCACAAAGCGACCACTCTCTCAGGGCACTTTCAGACAACACGCTCTCCACCCACTCACTATACAGGTTGCAGGGCTGCAGTGTTGCCCTATGGGTGCCCTGTAACATGTATAGTCGGTGGGTAGTGGGTGGAGAGCGTCTTGTCTGAAAAATGCTCTCTGTCCTTGCCTCAAAAGGAAGCCTGTGCAACACCTTTAAAAGGCGAGCCTGGGAGCTAATATCCTAGCTCTACTAGATACAAAGAATAATGGACTCAATTTGGCCACGGGTTTCACATTCACAAGCCATTATAGAAATGGGACTGTCTACAGCTACAGGGAGCTTTACGTTCACGAGGGCGGTCACCTTTTCCAAGTTGACCCGGAAATGCCCACAGACCCAAATGGGAGTCTCTGGGTCAAATTGCAAAAGGTGGCCACCTTAGTAGCCCTGATAGTGCCTCTTCCCCAGTCCCTTGGGAATCCCTGCCCAGTTTCCACCTCCAACACCACGGGGTGGGGGGTAATTACTTTGCCTGGCTGTTCTCTGAACTCAGCCAGGGCTGCCTCCTCCTCTCCTAGGACGGACCCTGTGTCCAGAGAACAAAGCCCTGCTGTGTGTCAGGGAAATGCCAGCCCTGGGCTGGGATCCCAGCTCCCAGGGCACCTGGCCAAACCACTGGGCCCTTTGTGGAGGCCATTACAGCTTGGCATTTCAGGGCAAGGGAACTGCATGGTCCGGGATGCCAGGGAAAGGGAGGGATCAGACCTTTTTAGAGGCTCCCTGGGTGGCCAATAGCTTTCCCAATGGGGGAATGGCATCGTCTCAACTTTAGTGGAAACTGAGGTATGAGACGGAAACCAGATCAGAAGAGGAATCAAAAACCCAATCCACAAGCAAACACTGACTCCTAGGTCATCGCTTTGCAGGGGAAACAGCCCCTCAATCAGCAAAGCAAACAACCAAACCCAGGAGATGTTCTAATAGCAGCTAGATAAGGACTGTAAAGCACTTTGAAGCTATTACTGAATAAATAATAATAATAATTTTATTTATTTATTTATTTATTTATTTATTATTATTAATAACAACAATAATAATAATTAATAATTACCATGCCACCAAGTAACCAGGCCCTGCAGTCTCAGTGCTTACCAGGTGCCTGCTTGCCATTGACGACTGGATGTGGGCGAGCTGATTAAAGTTGAATCCAGACAAAGCCGAGGTGACGATGGTTGGCTGGCCATGTGACCTGGGGACATAGAGACCCCTGTTATTGATGGTGTCCGCCCTCCTTTGGTCACTCAGGTTCACAGCCTTGGGGTGCTCTTGGGTCCATTGCTGCGCCTGGACAGCCAGGCGGTGGCCAAGAGCGCTTTTCACCAACTTCATCTGGTGAGAAGGCTGCGGCCTTTTCTATCCGACTTGGATTTGGCCGCTGTTGTCCAGGTCTTTATCACCTTGAGGCTAGACGACTGCAATGCGCTGTAGGTCGGGCTGCCCTTGACGACTGTTGGAAGTTGCAGTTGGTGCAGAACGTGGCGGCCCGGCTCCTTTCGGGGGTGGGTCAATGGGAGCACCTTACATCGGTGCTCTGGAGTCTGCGCTGGCTGCCAATAGTTTTCCAAGCAGGATTCAAGGTGCTAGGTTTGACCTTTGAAGCCCTAAACGGCTTGGGTCCCAGGTATCTGAAAGACCGCCTCTTCCCTTGTGTTCCATCATGACCTCTGAGGTGGTCCGAGGGCACTCTCCTGCGAGTTGCAACGGTGTGTGAGGTTCAATACAACATGGGCACGCAGAGAGGCATTCTCGGTGGCTGCTCCACAGTTAATTATTTATAATTATTTATATATGCCGCCCCCTCCTGCTTACAAGCATCTTGGGGCAGCTAACAACATTCTAAACACGTATACTAAAAAAACCATTTAAAATCAACATTAAAAAAACCCAATACTCAAACAGAGCCCCTCCCTAACCCAACCCACCCATCCCATCTCCCTCAGCAAAGGCTATGGAGCTCCCTTTCTCCCCTTGGAGATCTGCATAAGCCCGAGCCCGTTCCCCTCTTGGAGTCTGACCAGGCATTGGGTGGGCTGGGATAGAGTTGGGTGGGACTGGGTGAGGGGGTTGGTGGGTGGGAGTGGAGGGGTTTTAAGCAGTGTTTATATGTTATCGATGTTTATGAATGTTTTATGTTTTTGTTTT
The DNA here is from genome assembly GCA_003113815.1 of Sphenodon punctatus. NCBI lineage: Eukaryota > Metazoa > Chordata > Lepidosauria > Sphenodontia > Sphenodontidae > Sphenodon > Sphenodon punctatus. Next base: position 656,394 of record QEPC01013820.1, read on the forward strand.
TTTGTGAGCCACCCTGAGCTGTTGTATGAAGGACGGGGTAGAAACTGAATGACAGACTGAACGTTCTCTTTTACTGGAGCAACTTTTGCTGGTGGAAATCTGCAAGCTTTCGAACCTCACAGGGTCCTTCCTCAGGCATGTGGAAGTCAGGCAAAAAGGGGTCTGACTCCTACTTGCCTGAGGAAAGACCCTGTGAGGCCTGAAAGCTTGTACATTTCCACCAACAAGAGTTAGTCCAATAAAAGAGATCATCCAAACCACTTTGTCTCCACCTCGGTCACTTGGGACCAACATGGGAACCACACTCTCTCGGGATGGACTGACTGACTGAAGGAGTAGAACATTTGTTCTCCATTGTCACTGAGGATTAAGAAGCAATAGCTTTACATTGCAGGAATGTAGGTGTAGGCTGAATATTAGAAAAAGCTTCCTCAGAGCCAGCCTTACCGTGGGGGTGACCAGACCAGGCCCTGCAACTTTCTCCAGAGCCCCCATTTTTACCAGGGTATTTTCCTTCCTAGCGAGTCCCCAAACGTAGCTCCCTCTAGGACCCCGTGAAGGGTGCGCCCCAAGCGGTGGAGCTACAGGAAAGGCAATGGGGCCACCAAGGCTCCTGCATTTTATCTTTGCCCTGGGCCCTACTCTTCTAAGGCCTGCCCTGAACTTCCTAACTGTTAGAACCGCTGTCAGCAGTGAAACAAGCTGCCTAGAATCTCCTTCCAGGCAAGGTTTCAAGAATAGACTGCCGGGCCTCCGACTAGATCACTTGTGAGCTCCCTTCCAACTCGCAGTTCTCTGATTCTAACCTGGGCTGCTGCAGACCCCCACATGGAACCACGCCACTCACAGGCCTTTCACTGCTGTGAGATGGGCATAAGACCCTGAAGACTCGCAACGGCTCTTGCTAAATAAAGACTGACCCCAAACCTCTAGGTGGGGTGTGGGAGGCACAATACAGAAGAGAGCAGTAACCGAGCAGCTAGCGGGACCCAGAAAGATTGAGGAGCCAACGAAGAAGTCTCATCAGAAAGTGACCCGGGGAAACTGACTAAAGGCATAGCTATAGGAGGGACAGGCAGTGGGATCCTTAAACCTGGGGAGTTCATGCTCCCTGGCGTGCAGCTCTGTCCCCTGCCTCCGAGAGGCAACAGAGATGGCTTTGCTCAAACAAAACAACCCGTCACCAGGGTAGGACCACACAAAAGTGGTAAATTGAGCCAGGGGATCAGAGCCCAAACACAAGGTCTGAGCCTATTCTTGGAGGGAGAGTTACGGATGTTCTGGCAGAGGGTTGAAAAAGTCAATCTGCCTCTTCCCCTTTGCCAGCCAGGGCTGACCTTAGGAGTGGGTGACCCAAGGCAGCTGCTAAACTTGGGGAGAAGGGGCTGTCTAAGCTTTGATGGAGAGCACCAGAAACCGCTTTTGTTTGGTGTGTCAAAATGCCCCCAGGGCAGGACATGTCTAGCTTGTTCTGCCACTAAAGCAGGAACAGAGGAACCATGATGAATCTGCTCCCCTATGGATGGAAGTGGGGGCTGGGAACTAGGACTCCTGGGTTCTGTTCCTGTCACTAACTATAAAGCAGGGGGAGGGGGAGGGGATGTTGATCTTCATTATACAGCAAGGTGGAGAGGAATGCCAGTGAGACCAAATTAAGAGTGTTTCTAAAGGAGACAAAGGGTGTCTTTAGACATAACGTCAGGGGGTGTCTGATTGTGTGTTTTGACCTTGATATGAACTCCGGTTTGGCCCTGTGTTCACCATGTGGCGCTGCTTAGACACACAGTCCATCTTGGGGCAAATCGGTGTTTTGCTCGCCACCCGATCTCAGCACACACATGCTGCCACCTCATTCCCCTGTTGTACCTGCTAACACTCAACTGCGACAAAAGGTGTACAGGTGCAATGTACACTTACAGAATATAAACACAGCGAATCACACCACTTGCATTTTGTGTTCTTTACTGCGTTTTTATACAACTTCAAATTGAAGCTGCACAAATAGAACAGAGTATCTTAAACAAGAAGTAAAAAGACTAAACAAACTAAACAAACTATTTTGAAACAAATCAACATGCTGTTTACTTCAGGGTTCCTTCTTTGCTTTTTCCTTCTGTGGGCTTTTGGAAACATGCTCTACGTCTTTACTGTTTAGTCTTTTTGCTTCTTGTTTAAGATACTCAGTTCTATTTGTGCAGCTTCAATTTGAAGTTTTATAAAAATGCAGTAAAGAACACAAAATGCAAGTGGTGTGATTCGCTGTGTTTATACCTGCTAACATGCCACACAATATCATTAGACACAATGCTGGCCACGTGTACAGCCGAAACACACAAATTGTCCTTGTGAATGATGAAATGGTGTTCACATCACGTGTTTAACGGGTGACCAAATTGGTGTTGGGATTATTATGGTGCTTACACACAGCGGCCAAACACGTGCTATGGGGGTTTGACACCCGATTTCTGTTATGTCTAAAGATGCCCAAAGAGGCCACTAGAGTCCATGTTCGGTCCCTGCAGCCCCCCCTCACCTGTTTTAGAATGTAGAGCTAATAAATGGGCAGCCCGCTGCCAGCATTTCATGTGCTGGTGGTAGCTCAGCACTTTTCCCCTCACCAACTCTGGCTCTAATGGAAGGGGGGTGGGAATGTCACAGCCAGAGAAGACTTCTTCCCTGGATTCACTCTCCTCTAGCTGCGGTGCGTGTGTGCTGGGGTGGCTGCAAGGGGAGACGGGCTAGGGTAGGGTGGGGGAGCTGTGGGGGATAAGGGTGAGTTAGGAGGTTGGGGTAGAGAAGAGTTGGGATAGGGTTGGGTGGGGGTGTTATGTTTTTGTATTGATGGGTTATGTTTTTATCTTGTACTCTGTATTTTAATGTGGTAAGCTGGCCAGAGCTGCCTTTGGCAGCAAGGGCGGGGTAGAAACTTTAAATAAATAAATAAAATTAAATGATCTCTCACAGCTTTCCAGGGTCAGTAGAAGCTGTCCAAGAAGGCGGGGGGAGTCCTTTTACATGGTTGTAGACAACTGGATACCTGGCAGGAGAGAAGGAGGTAGGACAGGCTGGAGCCTCCTAATAAAAGAGGTTGTTTACACTCTTCCTTTTTCAGAGTCCATAGAATGGGCAAGATTTGAACCTTCAACACTGAACACAGGAGCCTCTGATCCTTGGACTGTAGAAGGAGAGTTCTTTGTAGCAATAGTAGACTGTTCTCTTCTATCATCAGCACCCAACCTCAAGGCTCTTCTCCCTGAATTGTAAGGATAATAGGCAGGGCTGGTGGGTGGATGGGAGTTGTGGTGAGTGGGTCTGATTTATAGTTGTGGGAGGAACTGGGGGGAGGAATCCCTGTGACCCTCTCCTTGCCCACCCCTATAAGCAACCCAGTTAAATTCTGGGATGTATTGGCAGGACACAATCTAGGAGTGCTGCCAAAGTGCAGGAGGAGAGATCCCTTTGGCCACAGTCTGCTGGGAGTGGGTGTGACCATTTGGGGTTTGATTGTTCATTATCATCCATACCTTTCCCAGCTGCAGTTTGCTCAGAATCATAATGGGCATTTTTACACACACCTTAAAGTTCCAGATTTTTCAATCTTTTGGGTTTACAAGTCCACAAGTAAGTTCCGGATGCATTTTTCTCTCACACACTGCCCTGAGGCAGTTCCTAGATGCATTATTCACACAAACACTGCCCTGAGGCAGCCTAAAGTAGCCACAGCTGTAGACGTGAGGGGCTGCCATGGAAACCAAGTAACCACACAGCTGCCTGGAGCAAAGCAGTTTACTGGGAGAATGTTTTACACACAAAAGTTCTGGGAGAAGTTCTATGCAGAAGTTCAAAGAGCCGGGTGTTTAAGATCTGGGTGAGTGATTTAGACACACAGAAAGTTCAGGATGTAACAGCAAACATACAGGAGACATGTGTGTGTAAAAACAGCCATTAATGCCACCTCCTTCTGCCAGATCTGGCCACAGATTCTCTTTGTCCTTTGATGAGACAGGGGGGTGTAGGTGCCCAGCAGGCTGAGGCAGAGTTTTTCATTGGCTTCTTTCTGCTTGGGATACTGGAGCAGGCAGTGCCTCGCTCTCTCCCAGTCACCCTGACTGCATGGTTGCTTCACTCTGGATTTGGAAAGTGCTTTATGCGTCTCAATTTCCTTTCCACCCCTATTTAGGGATCATTGGTGGTACGGGCCCCCTCCTAACAGAAATAGTTGCCAGGCACACACTGACTCGTTCATTAGAAAAAGGAAAAGGCTGCCATGATTAATTATTGATGCTCAAATTAAACACAACATCCCTTTCAGGGCCAGGGCTTTCTGCATTGCAGGCCGGTATGTTACGCATATGTAATTATGTCTAGTTTATTCGTGCCCCTTCCCAAACTGCTATGTAACCCCTCCACAGAGCAGGGCTCCCTATGTTGGAGGCTCTGCTGCCCATATTTTACGCCAGTGCTTCTCACACTCATGTCATCATAAGAACATATGAAGTGCCACACCGGGTCAGACCAATGATCCATCGAGCCCAGCATCCTGTCTCCGACAGTGGCCAGTCTCGGTCGCTTGGAAGAAGTATCCATAAACTATGGGGCAATTCCCTGCTGTTCACGTCCAGCTCCAGACAATGGGTTACATTCCACAAACCTACCTGTCTAATCACTGCTAATGGATTTATCCTCCAGAAACTTGTCCAACCCTTTCTTAAACCCAGTTATACGACTGGTCTTGACCACATCCTCTGGCAACAAATTCCACAACTTAATTGTGCGTTGAGTGAAAAAATACTTTCTTTTATTTGTTTTAAATCAGCTACCTGTTAGTTTCATGGAGTGTCCTCTGGTCCTAGTACTGTCTGAGAGGGTAAATAACCGTTCCCTACTTACTTGTTTCACATTATTCATGATTTTATAAACTTCTGTCATATCCCGTCAGCCATCTCTTCTTCAAGCTGAAGAGCCCCAACCTATCCGACCTCTCTTAATAGGGGCGCTGTTCCATATCCTTTATCATTTTTGTTGCCCTTCTCTATTTCTACTATATCTTTTTTGAGATTAGGTGACCAGAATTGCACACAATATTCAAGGTGCGGTCACACCATAGACTTAATATAGTGGCATTATAATACTTTCCGTTTTATTCTCTATCCCTTTCCAAATAATTCCTAACGTTGTTGTTGGTTTTTTTTTGGACAGCTGCCACCACTGAGCTAAGGATTTCAGTGTATATTATCCACAATGATTCCAAGGTCCTTTTTCCTGAGTGGTAGCTTCTAATTTAGAACCCAGCATTGTGTATGTAAAGTTTGAACTGTTCTCCCCCACCCGATGTGCAATGTGTGTGCATCACTTTGTTATTTAGGAGCTGCCTGAGTCAGACCAATGGTCGATCTTAACCAAGTGTTGTCACAACCTGCCACTGCAGCAGGGTTTCAAATCCAGCTCTCCGGCAGATGCCTCACCCAGGCGTGCTACAGAGACCCTACGGAATCCCCAGCAGAATCCCCACCCAGGCGTGGTACAGAGACCCTCCAGGATCCGAGTGCTACCAGTACCAAAGATCCTGAATCGGAGAAGCCAAGGATTGAACTTGGGACCTTATACCTGCAAGCATGCGCTCTGCTAACTGGGCCACGGCCCACCCAAAGCTTATATATGGACCCCATGGAAGGGGAGCTCCTGGTTGCACCATCTGCACTTTCCTGCAGATACTGATTTTTTTTTATTTTGCAAGTCTGCCTTATTTCTGCCCATTTCACTGTAGGAAGATGGGGGGCGGCTCTGGGCAGCAGCGATCTGAAGTAGCCCGTGTGTTATTGACTGACGATTGGCTGTGCTCACGGATCCAGGTAGTACTTGCTTCTGTCCCTCTGCTGCAGCCTGGTAACAGTGTCCTGCCGCTGCAGTTATTATCACTAACAGCAACAAAGCTGAAGCAGCGGATCCTTTGCTGCCCCTGGGGAGCAATACGCTCTAGGAGCAGGATGTGTGTTTCCATTGGGATTTCGCCACCTGGACCCTCCCTGCCCCCAACCCCACGCTCTGAAACCCACCAGCACGCCCCTCGCCCCGATCCTCCCGCACTGCTCTGAGCCGGGCCCCGTCCATGCCGCGCAGCCTGGCAGCCTCGTGCCATCTGGGCTCTGCAGGGGCCCCCACGCCCCTATTGGCTGCCAGCGCTCCGGTGTGCGCGCACGCCTGTGCACGCGCTTTATCTCCCGGGCAGGGGCAGCAGAGCGACGGACAGACAGACAGACAGAGCCCGGGAGGGAGATGGATGGCTAGGGGAGGCGGGCAGGCAGACAGACAGACAGACAGACAGAGCCATGGCCGGCCGGCCGGCTGCATAACCAAGGAGCTTGCGGGCGCCCGAGGGGGGCAGGCGCTTTCTGCCAGTCTGTCTGTCTGTCCGGGATGGAGAGCTAGGCGGGCAGGGGGCTGCGCTCTGCTCTGGCTCCGCGCCCCTGGCCACGCGATGGGCCCCAGGAGCCAAGGGGGGCTCGGCGCCCCAGTGCTGCTGCTGCTCCTGCTGCTCCTGGCCGGCGGGGGCACCGGGCGCCCCGGGCGGAAGCGCAGATGCCCGGTGGCCTGCACCTGCACCAAGGACACGGCGCTGTGCGAGCGGGCCGAGGGGATCCCGCAGGGGCTGCTGCCCCCCGACCTCATCTCCCTGTAAGAGCCCCGCGCTCTCCGCGCTGCTTCCAGCTCGGCTCGGATGTGTGGGACCGGGTGCTGGTCCCTCCCGGTTCTGGCTCGAGGCAGGCATCGCTCCCGGTGCTGTAGCCGGTCCCTGGCTCGGGGCTGGGGCCAGTGGGACCGACGTCACCCTTCTGGCTTGATGCTGGCTCTGCTTTGGGGGCTGCTGCTACCTGCTCTCATGCTGGACCTGGGCTGATAGGGGCCCCACTGCCGGTGATGGATCTGGGCTGATAGGGGCCCCACTGCGGGCGATGGATCTGGGCTGATAGGGGCTCCAGTGCCGGTGATCTGGGCAGCCAATAGGGGCCCCACTGCCGGTGACGGTTCCAGACTAATAGGGGCCCCACTGCCGGTGATGGTTCCGGACTGATAGGGGCTCTAGTGATTGTTCTGGTGTGAAGGTTGCTCTTATGCTGGTTCTGGTTGGATGGTTGTTCTGCTGCTGGTTTGGTGTTTGCCACAGTGCCGGTAGTGTAGCTGGTTAGTGATTGGTTCCTGTGTGGGTTCTGCTTCTGGAGGATTAATCTCACTTAGGGTTCTGGATTTGATCTGATGTTGGCTCCAGTTCTGAGTTCAGTTCTGGGGTTTGTTTTTCACTCTGGTACTGACTGTGTCAGTACCAGTGCTGGTTTTGGTTTGATATTTGCTTTGGTGATGATGGCTGTGCTGGTGGTGGAGCAGGCTCTGGCATGACCATGTGTCCGTGCTGGTTTTGGTGGTGTAGCTGAGGGCGGTGGCACTGACTCTAATGATGGGTTGGAGTGTGGGTAGCAGTGCCGGTCGTGGTGGGGTGCTGAGAGGAGCAGTGCTGGGCCTGGTGTGAAGGTTGGAAAGCTGGCAGCTGCAGTGGGTGCAGCATTCTGGCTGGGGGGGGGAGGGGGGCAGCGCTGGTGATGTTGGTGGAGGGCGACATTGTCATTGGATCTGGTGGTGAGTCTGAGTCCGATGACGTTGACACTGGTTCTGATGGTAGGGGTGGGTGTAGTGCTGTCTGGGGTGGTGAGGATGGGGGTGGGGTGACAGCAGTGGCTATGGGAAAGGCTATGGCAGTGCTGGCTCTGGTGTTTGGTGTAGTGGTGATGGTGCTAGTTCCTAAGGCAGGTGTGGGGGTGGTGCAGCCTGCTCAGTTGGTGGGGGCAGTGCTGGCTGTAGTGGTGGGGGTTCTGGTGTGCAGGGCAATCCTGGTTCTGGTTCTGGTGGCACTGGTGGGGGGCAGTGCTGGTTCCACTGAGGGGGCAGTGCTGGCTCCACTGGCACTGGGGGGGGTAGTCCTGGTGGCACTGGGGGGGAGCAGTCCTGGTTCTGGAGGGTCAGTGCTGGTTCCAGTGGCACTGGTGGTTGGCGGGGGGGCAGTGCTGGTTCTACTGAGGGGGCAGTGCCAGTGCTGGTGGCACTGGTGGTGGTGGGGGCAGTGCTGGTTCTACTGAGGGGGCAGTGCCGGTGCTGGTGGCACTGGTGGTGGTGGGGGAAGTGTGGTCCCAGTGGCACTGGTGGTGGTGGGGGCAGTGCTGGTTCTGGTGGGAGTGCAATGCTGGTTCCAGTGGTACTGATGGAGGGGAGGCTGTGCTGGTTTTGGCAGGGGGCAGTGCTGGTTCTGGTGGGGGGGGGGCTCAGTGCTGGTGGTAGGCTGTGCTAGTTCTGGAGGGGCAGTGCTGGTCCCGGTGGCACTGGTGGTGGTAGGCAGTGCTGGTTCTGGAGGGGCAGCGCTGGTCCCAGTGGCACTGGTGGTGTGGGTCAGTGCTGGTTCTGGGAGGGGTCGGTGTTAGCTGCGGTGGTACTGGTGGAGGGCAGGCAGTGCTGGTTCTGGCAGAGGACAACACTGGTCCCATTGGCACTGATGGGGGGGGAGGGGGCGCAGTGCTGATTCTAGCAGGGAGGCAGGGCTGGTTCCCAGTGGCATTGGTATGGAGAGCAGCGCTGGTTCTGTTAGTGGGAGGCAGTGTTGATATGGTGGTGCTGGTTTTGGCTTTGCCGGCTCTGTTCCATTTGTTGGTTTGGGTCTGTGCTGTGTCTGGGTTTGGGATGGTGCTGCTGCTACTACCCCTGATGCTGTGCCTGGGAATCCTACACCTGGTTCTTCATCCCCAGCCAGCTCCGGCCTCATGTCTAATCTCTCTCTTCCCAGGTCCCTTGTGCGGTCTGGATTCTCTGAGGTCCAGCAGGGGAGTTTCCTGCACATCCCATCCCTGCATCTGCTGTAAGCCCCCAAGCCCCTGGTGTGACCGGGCGTGCAAGAGAGTGTTCCCTGCAAGGCAGCTTGGATTGGGTGTGTGTGTGTGTGTGTGTGATGGTCTCTGGGAGGTGCCGTGTGTCCATTTGTTCTTACGGGCATGTTTTCTGCCCTGGTGAACGTGAGTGTGCGGGAGCAGGTGTGAAAGAACAAGCACAAGTTTGCTGTTTCCATGTGCCACCCCCCCACCCCCTGACTGGTGCATGTCTGTGTATTCATGGGAGGGGAGAGACTGAATTACAGCAAGAGGGGATTCCCTCCCCCTCACACCCTTGGGGGCTCCCAGTGCCATGATCCCCCAGGGGGACCAGGGCGATGACAGAGCCACCAGCTGGGAATCAGCCCAACCTCCCTGCTGTAGCTGAAAGGAGCCTGAGGGGTTTCCCCATCTCCTTCCAGCCCCCTGGCCCTGCTTCTGATCCCTGGCTGCTGCTGCCACTCCCATCCCAATAGCCTCAGTGGATCTTTGCCCCACAACAAATGTCTCAGCTCCCGAGATCCTGAGGGCTCTGCCCTCAGAGGCTTGAGACTCTCCCTGCCGAGCTTTCCCTTCACTCTGCCCCAGTGGGGGGGTTCCCATCTCTCACCCCTGCATGGTGCCCCCCCTTCAGTGTCTGACCTACCTGTCCCTCCCCCCCCCCCCCCCAGCTTGTTCACGTCCAACTCGTTGGAACTGATCGAGGATGACGCCTTCGTGGGACTCGTGCACCTGGAGTATCTGTGAGTGTGAAAGGGGTGTGGGTGAGCACGTGAGGGTGGGAGGCACAGGGGAAAGTGTGCAAGGGCAGGGGCTACTGGGACAAGTGTAGGGGGGATGGGAGACCTGGAGCTTTTGTGGGAGGGTGGGTTGGAGGGAGCATGTGGGGACAGGGAGTTGGAGGGAGCATGTGGGGGAGGGAGGAATGTAGCAAGTGTGCAGGCACGGGGGTGGGGGGGGGCTGGGTTGAGTGTGTGGGTTTGAGTGTGAAATAAAGGTCTGGGGCTATGGGGGAAAGGTTGGGGCAAGTGTGTGGGGATAGGTAACGGGGTGGGGCGGGGCGGGGTGAGAGTTGGATGTCTCAGATTTATGGAGGCCCTTGACCTCTCACCGTAACCCATTGCTCTGCTCTCCTTGTGTTCCCACCCCCTTCAATTTTCTTGCATGTATCTACCCATCTCATGTGGTCTCCTCGCCCCGGGGGGCAGGTTCATCGAGAACAACAAGCTGGGATCAATCTCCAAGAATGCACTTCGTGGCCTCAAGGGACTTGTCCATCTGTGAGTGACCCCCCCGTGGCCACCCTAAAACCCACTCCCAGTTTCACTCTATCTCCCTTCCGTCCCCACCTTTCCCCAAACTGCATCCCCACCCACCAACTCTCCATCCTCTCCCTACCCCAAACTGTGCTCTGATCCCTTCCCTGGCTTCACCTTCCACTCACCCAAACCTCTTCCCCCAAGCCCCACCCCTGCCCCTTTCACCTCCCCAACCTAAACCCTGTCTCTGCCCCCCAACCCCACACCACCTCTTTCATTCTAACCTCGTCGAGTAGGGTGGGTGATGACTTCTCCTGTCCTTCATCTTGGGTTACTGAAAACAGAAGAGCTGTCATACTGGGCCAGAGCAATGGTCCATCCAGCCCAGTATCCTGTCTTCAACAGCAGCCAGCACCAGGAAAGCGTACACAAACGGATCCAATATGGATCACACACTCCCAGTTATTCACTTTCACCTCCTAGCAGACAAGAGGTCTTATCTCCTGACATTATTTATTTATTTAATACCCCGCAACCCATCCTGCCGCAGGCAGCTCAGGGTGGCTAAAATATATAATATAAAAATATATAAAAATATATAAAGATAAAATACATAAATATAAATATTATAACAAATCATCATAAAACACTATCATAAAACTGGAGCTAACAGAAAGAAAAGAACCCCCCCTCCCCCCCCCCAGGCAACCTAACCCCCCTCCCACTACCTGTCTACCCTGCCAAAGGCCTGGCAGAACAGCCAGGTATTACACTGTCGGCAGAAGGAGGGCAAATCCGGGGACAAATGTTCCTCAGTGGGGAGGGAGTTCCACAGCCTCAGTGTGGCCACTGAGAACACCTTCTCAATAGTTGCCACCTGGGATACTCGAGGGACTTCAAGGAGGGCGCCCCCAGCAGATGGCAGGGGCCGATCCAGGACCCGGGGAATGAGGTGGGCTCACAGGTATATGGGGCCCAGACTGTGTAGGGTTTTATAGACCAGTCCCAACACCTTGAATTGGGCCCAGAAGAGTATAGGCAGCCAGTTCAAAGAACGGAGCACTGGTGTTCTATGCTCCTGGCGCGCTGGCACCAGCTGCAGTCTCCGGACCATCACCAAGGCTAGCCCCACGTGGAGCGTGTTGCAATAGTCTAGTCTTGAGATGAAGAAGGCGTGGATGATAATGGTCAGGTCAGAGTCTGAGATATACGGCCAAAGCCAACGGACCAGATGTAATTGACAAACGGTGCTCCTTGCCACTGCCATCACCTGAGCATCCAGGTGAAGCCGGGAATCGAGGAGCCCTCCCAGACTCCAAACCTGGCGGGACAGGGAGGGGCAAACCGCACCAATGATGGGAGTCACCAGCTCCCCCTCCCTGTCCACTAACATCACCTCCATCTTGTCAGGATTCAATTTCAGACAGCTCACCCGCATCCAGTCCCCCACAGCTGCCAGACACTGAGTAAGCACTGAGACTGCAGGGCCTGGATCAGATGAAAAGGAGAGGTAGAGTTGGATGTCATCAGCATACCAATGACACCGAACATCAGTCCTCTCGCGACCTCCCCCAAAGGCTGCATTTACATGCTGAACAAGAGAGGGCACAGACTAGAACCTTGTGGGACTCCACACGTGAGGTCCTAGGGGGACGAAGAATGATCCCCCAGGACCACTCACTGGGTCCTACCAGACAGGAAAGGACAGAAACATTTGAGAACAATTCCGCCCGACCTGGTCCCGCAAGCGAGCCACCAACATCTCATGAGCAACTGTGTCAAAGGCAGCTGACTGATCTAACAGAATCAGCAAGGGGGACCGGCCCTGATCCAGCTCTTGGCAAAGGTCGTCAACCAAGGCCACAAGTGCAGTCTCAATGCCATGACCCAGATGAAAGCCAGACTGTGAGGGATCAAGAAAACTGATGTGGTCCAAGTGCCACTGAAGCTGCTGAGCCCCCACCCGTTCAATAACCTTCCCTAAAAAGGTAAGGTTAGAGACAGGCCGATAACTGGCAAGGGAGTCAACGTCAAGTGATGGCTTCTTGAGCAGATGTTGTACCACAGCCTCCTTAAGGCACCCTGAAACACTGCCCTCCTGAAGGGAGGCGTTGACCACCCCAGCCAGCAACGGCCCCAACGTCTCCCAGCTGGCCTTGGCTCAGGGCAGCTCACAAAACATAAAAACATAAAATATACATAAGCATATATAACATATTAAAACATTAAAAACCCTTAAAGCCTGTTCACCAGCCCTCTCCCCAACCCTATCCCAGTCTTCCTAACGCCTGGCCAAACATAAAGGTCTTGCATCACTTCTGAAATGCAAGTAGGGTCAGGCTTAGGTGGATCTCCAAGGGGAGAGAGTTCCATAGTTGCAGAGCAGCCACCGAGAATGTCTCTCTGTGTGCCCTTCCCACCACCTGAAAGGTACTTCGAAGGGGCAGAGCCAGGTGGAATCTAAGAGGGTGCAGAGCACCCTGTTGCAACCCTCCTCCTGGAGCCCAGGCTTGGTGTCGCCCCTGGTTGTTAAGCATCTAGCATTTCTGCATACGCACTTGTATAATTCACCTGGTTCTCCTGCCCACCTTTGTGTGTCCGGTTATTTAACTGGGCTTTATTTAATTCTGACTCCTCACTTGTTCCCACCTGTCCTCTGTTCCCCTCTTCTGTATCCCCTTGACTAGGATATAGAATGCTCCCGCTAATGATGTCATCAATAAGGGACGTCTCAGCCTGAATGCTGTGCCCTGCCCCAACCGTTAGCTCTCGGCCTCTCCCCCCAGCCCTCAGTTTAAAACATTCCTCGCCAACCTTTTTGATTTTCTCTTTTCTCCTCCAGGAGTTTGGCCAACAACAATTTACAGACCCTGCCACGGCACCTGTTCCGGGGACTGGACTCCCTGACTAACGTGTGAGTGTGGGGCAGAGCGAGGGAGCAGGGGGGGGGGACGTGGCAGCAGAGCTTGAGCAAGGAGTAGCTCAGAATCCTAACCCTAGAGCTGGAAGGGACCACTGAGGTCACCAAGTCCAGCCCCCTGCACGGTGCAAGGTCTGCCAGACCTAAATCATCTTAGACGTGATTGAATTCAATCCTCCAGCCTCTTCTTAAAAACCTCCAACGAGAGAGAATCCACAACTTCTCTCGGTCGTCTGTTCCACTGCCCGACTGGCCTTGCCTGCGGTTCAGTCTAAATCTGCCTTGCCGCATCTTGTCTCCATTGCTTCTTGTCCTGCCTCTGTAGCAAGAGAGAACAATTGTTCTCCATCTTCTTCAAATATTTGTAGACTGTTCTCATCTCTCCACCCCCTCCCCTTAGTCTTCTCCTCCAAGCTGAACGTCCCCAAATCTGTCAACCTCTCCTCGTAGGATTTGTGCTCCAAACCCTTTATCATCCGCTTTGTCGCTCTCCGTCTCCTCTGCCGCCTCTCCAACGTTCCTATGCCCTTCTTTACATGGGGTGCCCAGAATGAACGCATGCTCCAGCTGGGGCTAACCGGAGCTCAGTAGAGTGGCACACTGGGTGTTACCAGACAGAATGCGGGCCCGGTTCAGCCTACTCTGGGCTGCTGCTGACCCCGCACATTTGTTTCAAGCCCACCAGATGTGGGCCCGGTTCAGAACCCAGCGGGGTTGGCAGCCGGGATGGAAACATGGGCCTGGAACTAACCAAGCCCACAGTCTGGCCCCACAGGCTTTTTGAGTGGGCCAGTGGGGGGGTCGCCATAACAGCCAGCCATGGCTGCCTGTCATGGTGGGGGGCGGGGCGCCTGCTGCAGCGCAGAGTTGTGACCCGATGGCCACATATCGCTCCCCACCTCTCTCTCTGGCCAGGTCCAGATGCGAGGATGTGTGTTCCCGCTGCTGGAGCTGCCCGGCTGGGGGCAGCCCCCCAGATGACAGCAGCGCCATCACTTGTGTTAGCACCCAGTGACTTCCTGTGTCTTGCATCTTGGCTGCTGGTTGGGACCAACATGTGTCCTGCCCCCTACACCAAGATCCCAGAGGAATTCACCAGTGGCTTTGACTGCCCCAGAGTCTGAGCTATTATTCCCTGATGCTGGTCTTTCTTCTGACAGGGACTTGCGGGGAAACGCCTTCCACTGCGACTGCAAGCTCAAGTGGCTGGTGGAGTGGCTCAGCCATACCAATGCCACGGTGGAGCCGATTGAGTGCCAAAGCCCCGCTGAACTCAACCGTACCCGCCTGAATGAGCTGAGGCCTAGCGACTTTGACTGCATCACCACCAGTATGTCTGTCTCGCCCACCCCAAGGACACACTGCCCCCTAGAGGCAGTTGTGCCCCACACAGTGACACAGATTTAGAATTTAAATGTGGGAAGCAGCCCAAGGGCTTTGCAAGTTGTGGTGGGGTTGCGAGGCATGCGGCTGTCTATGGAGGGGGTTGTGAGGACTTTAGGGTGCTGGAGCAGGTGGGAGGCATCTGTAGGGTTATACAGGGTGGCTGACTAACTGGAGAGGGGAGGTTCTTGGGGCAGGGTAGAGGTCAGGGGCAGGGCTTCTGGGGAGTCAGAGGGTGGGTGTCTGCAGGATGAGATCCCCCCCCCCCTTTTTGGAGTGTCATTATACCACTGATTGTATGGCTGGCCACCCCAGAAGCAGCTTCATCTCTGCACTGAGTAGGATTGCCAGATGTCCCTTATTTCAGAACTCCAGAGCGTCCACTTCCCTTTGCTTCCTCTGGAGGGGCTCTGTGGGCAGGGGCACACGGTTGGCTGGTACAGAAAGGCAGGGCTCTGGGTTAGGTGGGGTGACCAGCTTGAACTGAGACCTGGCAGCTGTGTTTGAACGAGACCGTAGTGGAAAAAAAGCCACTTCTGCTACTGGTGCTGGGTGATACCCCCACTCCCTTGCTTTAATTTCCCCCTAAGGGCACCAAAGCCCAGCTGTCCCATCCCATCCTTCTCCTAACCTTCCCTCCCCCCTTTGCTGCAGAGCTGGCTCTGTTCCAGTCCCTGCCGGACCAGTCGCTCTCTGTCGACACCTTCCCGTACCAGGGGGAGCAGCACCTTGTGATAGCACAGCCCTTCACTGGACGCTGCAGCTTCCTGGAGTGGGACCATGTGGAGGGAACCTTTCGCACTTACGCCAACATCACTGGTGAGACCCTGCCCCCCCCCCAGTGTCATCACACACAAGACTCCACCCTCTTACCAAGATCACCGTGAAGCCACCCTGACCTCATCATGGAGACCTTGCTCTCTGTGAAACCCCACCCCCAGTGACATCACAGACAAGACTCCACCCCCTTTACCAAGAACACTGTGGAGCCTCTACCTCCCCTCACGGACACCACTGCTGAGACTCCGCCCCATTGACACCACCATGCAGACCCTGCCCCCTATGAAACTGCCCTTCCTCCTGACGTCACCGTGGAGACACCCATGGAAAAGTCTAGGAAGCAGAGGCATCTTGGGAGGAGAAATTGCCCTTGGAAAGGGTGGTTTGCCTCCTTTCCCTCTGTCTGGTTGTCCAGCTTCTGGAGAGCAGGGAGGAGCATCTTGTCTATACTGCCCCCCTTCCCTGTTTCTGGCAGCAGCAGGTTCTCCGTTTCTGCTTGTCCCATGTGCCCCCTCCCCTCGTGGAGGGAAAAGACCCTGCTAATACAGGTGGCTCTGGGGAGACTGCAGCTGCTCCATCCTGTTCCTAGGCCCTCTCGTCCACAGGAGACTGGTCCCAGGAGTCCGATAGCCAATCTTGCCCCTTTCAGAGAACCTCCCGAGCCACCCACGCTAGCCGTCCCCAGCCACGTGGGATTCAGCTACCTCCACCAGAGTGAAACCCCAGCGGCCCATCCAGGCCCCTACGCAGCAGGACCAAGGTCACAGTTGCAGCCTTTATCCTGGACCCCCACCCCCTCCCAAGCAGCTGCTCATCCCAGTCCCATGGAGGCTCAACCTCTTGCCCTGTACAGAACCCCTTGTTCACGCTGCCCTTCCCTACGCAGGCTCTTCCACGGTGGTGTGCAAGCCACTGGTGATCGAAGGGAAGCTCTTTGTGGTGGTGGCTCAGCTCTTTGGAGGCTCGCACATCTACGAGCGGGACGTGGCATCCGGGCACTTTAAGCGGACGCAGGACATTGAGGGGATGCGTATTCGAAAGCCTAACGACATTGAAGTCTTCCGCGTGGAGGGTGACTGGTACTTCATAGTGGCGGACAGCTCCAAGGCAGGCTCCACCACCGTGTACCGCTGGAACGGGAAAGGCTTCTACTCACATCAGTCGCTGCACTCCTGGTACCGCGACACTGATGCGGAGTTCCTGGAGATTGCCGGCAAGCCCCACCTCATCCTGGCCAGTAGCTCCCAGCGTCCCGTCGTTTACCAGTGGAGCAAAACCGACGGGCGCTTTGTGCGCCGCACTGACATCCCCGACATGGACGACGTCTACGCTGTCAAACATTTCAAGGTCAAGGAGGACGTTTACATCTGCCTGACCCGCTTCATTGGGGACTCCAAGGTGAGGTGGGGGGCAGAGAGGGGCAGTTTTTGAGCACCTTAGCTTCATGCAGCCCAAGGTTTTGATGGAGATACAAGCAAAGCTCCTTCTGGGTGCAGTGATAACACGTTATCCCCTCCCAGCTTCCTCCTGGCCTAGTTACCCAGAATGCCCTCTGCCTGCCCATAATGCTCTCTGTCCTCACCAGGTGATGCGCTGGGAGGGGTCCATGTTCCGGGACGTCCAACACATGCCGTCACGTGGCTCCATGGTCTTTCAGCCGCTGGGCATCGGGGGCTACCGCTATGCTGTGCTGGGCAATGACTACTCCTTCAGCCAAGTGTACCGCTACGACACCACCTCAGGGCGCTTCCAGCGCTTCCAGGAGCTCAGCACCCAGGCACCACGCTCCTTTGCCCATCTCACTGTTGACAAGCGTGACTTCCTCATCGCTTCCAGATTCAAGGGGAAAACACAGATCTACCAGCATGTCACCATTGACTTGAGCGCCTGAACCTGGCCAACGGGAGTGGGCAGGGGGAACATCACAGAGATCACCAAGGGCAGTGGCAAGCACAGTACCACAGCCCTGGGCCAGCCCTAGCATTTTGGGGGGCCGGGGGCTTATCTTGGTGGGGTAGCAGCTCCGGAGAGGTCCGAGAGCCCAATTGTAGGCCACTGCCGCCACCATTGCTCTGCATGGGCCATGACTAGATGCTCTGCTACCAGGAGCCTCAAAGCTCCTCTCTAGGGCCTTTCTGGAGCGGCGGTAGCAGCCTTGTCACGGAGCTGGGACCTCTCCGGAGCATGGGACCCAGGCCAGTTGCCCCAAGTGCTCCATCCTAGGGCTGGCATGTGGGGTCAGCCTTAGGGGATGCATGCAGCACCTGAGAGAGCCACAGGAGGGAAACAAGGAAGCACAGGACTGGAGGTGGTCATTTATGGGGTGGAAGAGGACAAGCATGATGGGATAGGGCAGGCTCGTGGCCAGTAACAAGCATTGCTGTAGGGGGGCTGCCTTGTTGGGAGGAGAGGCATGCAGTATGAAACACCTCCCCCCTCACATTGATCCCCGGGGGTCCAGAGCGAGGAGGAGGAGGTACCAGGAGCCACTCCATCTCTCTGCAGCAAGTCACAGCAGGCAAGGACCACGTCTCCTTGTATCTCTTTAAATCTCCTTTTTCATGGATCCAGGGTGAATTTCTGAGCATGAGTAATCCCCCCCCCCCCTTTACCTTCTTTTATTCAGTGGAAGTAACTGCCCGTTGAATTCTGCTTTGCTTTCTTTCATTTCTCTTGTGTTGTTCCACTGAATATAATTTTATTTACATTTTCTCACTTATTTTAATTTTTATTTTTTTATTTTTTTTAAGTGCTTTGCAGCAGGGGCAGGGCATTAATTTAAAACACAGACTTAACTTTAAGCACACAAATCCAAGGCAGGGGAGGAAGGGATGCTGGGCTAGGTGGAATTATTTGCATGTTCTAAGGGCAGAGCTGGGCAGGGATAGACACACCAGGCTTGATGGGTTTATTTCCATAGGGGGAGCTAGACATGATGAAAAAGAGAATCTTTGAACCTTTTCTTCAACCTACTTGTAAATACCACATGTTCAGTCACAGCTGCTTCCCTTTCCCAGTAGGGGACAGCACTGAGCGCCCCTGGGACTCCTGAATATTTATCCTCTTTGGACTAGGAAACAACTTGGTTGACAACATGGGTGCCTGGTTGACATTGTGGGCACCCCTGCCCTGCCGATTCCAAGCCAGAAGCCCAGCAGTGAGAGTATTGTAAATAAAATAGTATATTATTTGCACCCTGTGGTGTGACATTCCTGCACTACCCGTAGGAGCGCTGTCAAGGCCGGAGGGAGCGAGCAGGACGGTCAGAGAGGTAGCAGCACACCGTGCATCTCCGTCTCCAGCACAGACAGAGGCGGTTCTGATAGAGGCAGGGTATCGCCTTCTCTGACACTTTCAGGTTATGGTGGAAGCCTACTAGGCGAGCTTGTTGCAGCACTCCAGCGTATCAATGATCATGAGGTTTAGGCTCTAACCAGAAGGCTCCACAAGCTCCCTTTGGGACAGAGGAATAATTTCAGTTCTAGGCTCAAGCAAACAAAATTGGCCAACTCTGTCTGACAGAAGTCCGGCGCCCAAGGGCATCGCTACAGTAGGAACAGGGGCTGCAACTGCACCCAGGCTCACAAGCTGGGTGGGAGAACGAGGGAACTCTCCCTGGTGTGATTGTGTCCACTGTTGCTGGACTATTCCACCTTCTGCTCCAGGGCCTGTCCCAGCCTAAGTGGTTAGCAACCGGTAGTCTTTGTTAAGACGCACAAAGAAGGGGGGGGAATGCACCTTCTTAACTGCCCCACAACTTCCAGCCCCATGTTGATGCCAAGCAAGGCCATGCTGCCAGAGCTGAACCAATCACCTCCTAGCAGACAAGAGGTTTTTCACTCCCTTTGAGACCAAGGACGGTCCTTCCAAACTGGTCCAGGTACAAGTAGAGACAGAGCAGGGAGGAGAGTGGAAGGCCTTTCTTGGCCAAAAATGTACAATGGCTGTAGAACTCTACAAGCCCCTCCCATCTCACAAGTCAGTCCCCAGTGTGTGTGTGTGGGGGGGGGGGTGTCACACAGCAGCACACAGTGCTGTAGGAACTAGGATACAAAGTATGGGGGTGTCTAAATACCCCCATTTGCTACAGTCCAGGAAGCTTGCACTGGACCAGACTGTGGAAGAGGAGATGGAGCAGGGAAGATTATGTGGTCTCCATATTGATCCCAAAATACCCCACACAGGGCAGATGCTGGTTACAGAAGCCCTGCTTAAACCATTTCCAGGGGTACCTACACCTCAGGCCAGAGCACACAAGCAGGGCTTAATTGGGGGGCTTGCCAGAGCTCAGCCATGGCAATTAAAGGGGGGGGGCAGCAGCTGAGCCCCAGGAAGTGTTCCCAGTAGGAATGTGCATCTTGAAATGTGAAAGAGCAGGGGCGTGGGGAAGGTCAATACTGGCTGCTTCAGGGTTGGAAAAGAAAGCCAGGAAAAGCCTGGATTCTTTATTTTGCTTTCCTTAATGCCATTCCAGCCCCTGTGCCAGTTATCCTATAGATTCAATCACAAGAACTGGTTTATACNAGGAAAAGCCTGGATTCTTTATTTTGCTTTCCTTAATGCCATTCCAGCCCCTGTGCCAGTTATCCTATAGATTCAATCACAAGAACTGGTTTATACTCAGCTGTAAAGAGGGCATTGGTCCGATGGTTGGGTTTCCAGTTGGAGAATAAGATTAATTTCTCTCTAAGCCCATAGTGTGACTTCTTTAGGCCCAGGCCCCAGCAATTATTTTTTAATTTATTTATTATTATTATTATTATTGCACCAGCAGTGTACCCGGCCCTGTGCAATCACTAGTTAGAGACAGATCCCTACAATCTGAGACAGACAAGGGAGAGGTGAACGTTAGGCAAGACAAAGATACAGGCAGGAGGCTGAGAAGTTGCAGGTGCTTAAGTTGGTAACAGGGAACTAACTTAGTAACCAAATTTCCTTGGGGGGAAGAAAGAAGAGAGAGGACATAATTTCACTCATGAGGAGCCAGGGATGTAAGAGAAGTTTTCAGGAAGGGTTAGAAAGTTGGGAGGGAGGGAGTTCCAGGCATGGGGAGAAGGGGCAAAGATGTTTAGTGGAGCAAGGAGACCATGATGAGGAGGGTGGGGGGCAGAGGATGATCATGGTGGGATTTTAAATATTTTTGTACACAAATCAATCACTGCAGGCAGGACCCCATGTGTTGAGGGTAGGGGGAGAAGAGGGGAAAGGGGCCACACCACATTTCATGAATAAGAGGAGAAATGACCACATGAGCACAAGATGCACAGGGGTGGATGATGGGCTCAGAAGGGGGAGCCCCAGCCTGTGGCAATTCGAGAGGGACCCCAAAGTGAGGGCAGAGGGGCTCATCTGTCATCGAGCAAGTAAGAGCACATGCAGGATATAGGGGCACACAGGGAGGTGAAGGAGGAATTCTGTTTAATTGAACACTAAAAAACTACAAGAACAAACTTGCCTTTTTTGGGGTATTTTCAGACAAGTGCCTCCCCAGCCAGTATCTACCATGTCTCATGTGAACCCCCCCCCCCGGTAACCAATGGTTAAACAGTGAATGCCAGGTTACGGGGTGGGTCCTGCGCTTTTCTGAAAACACCCTTGTTTCCCGAGTGGGCAAGTCAGTTTGTGTCTGTCAAACATTCCTATAACAGCAGGGAGGGAAATCACACGTTAGGGTTGCCACCTATGCAAGTTTTTAATTATGAAAAATACACATTACAGGGCCTGCATTGGCAGCTAAGGCACCAGTGCAGACCCTGCAATGTGTATTTTTCATAAGTTAAACATTTGCATAGGTGGCAACCCTCATCACACCACCATTTTGCACAGGGGCCGTCCCACTGGACTGGGCAGCAGCTACGCCACAGGGCCGAAGAGCATTCCAATTCTGTCCTCTAGATGCCCACGTGAGTCAGAGGTTGGTAATTCTGGAGGCTGAGGAGTTCTTAGGGGAAAAGCCTCCTAGCACATCCCCCCATCACAGGAGCTGGGCATACCCCACAGTCTGTGGCAGGATCAACCGTCCGCACCTCATCAGGAAAGGGCCCCACATGCTGTTCTCCTCGCATCCCCCCAGACTGGGGGGATGGGAAGGACACTGCACATCACACGGACATTTAATCAAAACCAGGCACAAGTACAAAAAGTATAAGTGTGTCAGAGCATTCTGGTAGAAGTCCCCAACCGACAGGGATACAGACAGGTGGGAGTGGCTGGCACGCCAGGGAGGGAAACAAGATCCAAGCTCACAAGTTACTGGCGCTGCCTAGAGAGAAGAGATACAGGGACTTTAATAGCAGGGCAGTAATATCCATGGTTCTGCCATGGCACAGCTAGTGGCTAAACCATTATCCCACCATCACCACCAGGGGGAGCCAGCGACACTCCACCCTCAAACAGGGTACAGTAAGTACTCTTGCCCCAAACTGCACTGGGGGGGGGGGGGGGGGGCAGTTACTGGGCAGGGAGGGAACCCGAGCCCAGCCTTCTTTAGGCTCTGCAGCAGTCAAAGGCAGCTGCTCTCCTCCCGCTTCCACAAGCCTGAAAGGACCTGGCGACCCCACTGCTTACTCATCCTTGCCTTCCCCGCAGGGCCCAGAGCATTGTGGCCTGTGCTCCCCAACTTCTCCCCCTTCCCCAGAGGTAGGGATGTGACTCGGGGCAAAATTTCAGTTTTGGTCAATTTTGGTTCTTTTTCGGTTTCGCTATCAGATCTTTCGCATTGATTTTTGTACCGGATTTTTAACATTGCGGTTTGCTCCCTATTGAAAAAACGCAATGTTAAAAATCTGGTTCAAAAATCAATGCGAAAGATCCGATAGTAACGAAACCAAAAAACCAGACATTTCAGATTAATCCAAAACGGCCATTTTCAGGTACTTGCGGTTTTATCCGAAACAGACATGCCCCTCCCTACCCAGAGGTATCCTAGCAGCAAGGCCATTTTTGCCGTCATGGACTTGCTGCCCATCCACTAATAGGAGGCTCTTTGTAGTCCTCACCCCCACCCAGGGGGCACTGTCCAAGGCCAGGCTGCAGCTTCAGGCCCCTCCCACCTGATCAGCCCAAGGGGAACTTACCTGGAGTGATGAGCTGAGGAGTTTCATTTCCTCGGGGGCTGACGAGGGAGAGTAATCGTTAGGATATGGGAGGCAAGTCCCCACTACAACGTCCCCAGTCCCAAACCTCCCCTGCTTTGGGAAGAATGATTATTAACACACCAGCCATGTACAATCAGTAGTTCTAGACAGGTCCTTGCCCCAAAGGGCTTATAATCTAGGAGAGACAAGGAAGGGAAGACGAGGGAGAACTGAACATCGGGAGAGAAGGATATGCTCCCAAGGCTGAGAAAATGCAGGTGCACATGCTTCGTTTAGTTACAGAGAAGAGATACTGAGGGAGGGAGGATGGAATTTCACTCACGACCATCGAAAGCCTGACGAACAAGGTAGGTTTTCAGGAGGGGTTTGAAAGTTGGGAAGGAGCAGAACAAATGTATCCACGGCAGAAGTTTCAGACATGGGGGGCAGTGAAAGGGTGAAGACACTTAGAGGAGCAGGGGAGTCATGAGCAAGTGAGGGTGGAGGCAGAGGAGGAGCAAAGCTCCCAGACAGGAATGGGACAGGATACAAGACCAGAGATATGGGGGAGCAAGGCCACAGAGAACCTTAATGGTGAAGACTAGGAGCCTGTGCTGAATGCGGTCCCATCAAGGGAACCAGCGTAGGGCAGAGAGGAGGGGCTGAACGTGGTCAAAGCGATGGGCGAGGTGTTGAACGGAGACGTGTGTGTGTGCGGGAGAGAGAGAGAGAGCGCAGATCAGAGCAGGGGCGACTAGTAAGGAGAAAGTTAGAGTAGTCAAGGCAGGACTAGAGCATGGACTAGGGTTTTTGTAGTGCTGTATGTGTCCCCACACCCCAAGCTCCGTACCTGCCCTTGCGGTTGAATCTGCATTTGCATTTGCCACCTGTCAAAGACAAAAGCAGGGAGCCTTAGACATGATCCCATGGGGGGGGGCGGCAGCTATTGAAGGCTTTGGTCCCACAGGGGCCCCCTCCCTCCTCTTGCCAGTACCAGCCAGGAGGAGATGGCAGTGAACGGCCTGTACAGCTTGTACGTGCTTAACTGCTGTCCTGCCACCCCCTCACCCTCTCCCATCTGCCTGCCACAGTCTGAAAATGGCAGAAAGCTCAGGAGCCCCTTGCTTTAAGGGTGCTTGCAGGCGTTCAGGGAGTGGCAGGGGCTAACACAAGTTTAACTCACGTCAGCAGGGTCGCTTGAAACGCCTGCTCATGGGCACGGGGGGTTTAGCGTTACTTTTCCCTTCCCCCTGTTAAATTCAATAATGTGAGACAGGGCTCAAAATCCAGCTCTCTCTCACATTATTGAATTTAACAGGGGGAAGGGGAAAATAACGCTAAAACCCCCGTGCCCATGAGCAGGCGTCAACACGGTCGCCTGAAACGCAAGTTAAACTTGCATTAGTCCCTGCCCCTTACTGAACGTGGGCAAGCAGCCCAAGTATTCCCACCCCACTAGGCTACGCTGGTGCCGCTCAAGCTGGAGTATTTGCAGCAAATACGATACCTAACCAAATTCGCCCACTTTGATTTGGATCCGACTAAGCAAATGGTCTGCTTCAGGGCCCATGGGCTGCACGGCCTGGACACTGCCCCCGCCTGGCTCTAGGCAGCAAGCCGGCAGCAGGAGCTTCCACCCTCACCCAGGGTTCCCATATAGGCACATTTTTAGAGCTGCCATATAAGCATTGGAGTCACAGCCCTGCAACCTGTATTTCTCATAAGTGTCCTCGAAAACTTTAGATCTACGGCAACCCTACCCTCACCCCACCTGAAAAAGGCTCCCCTTCCCCACACTCACTCAGCAGGATGATGATCCCCAGGGCACAGAGGACGCCGGCAAAGATCAGGCCTCCAACACGCAGAGAATGCCAGTCTGGGGGGAGAAGCAGCAATCCATCAGCTCCCTTTTCCCCAATACTGCCAACCATCTCCAAGCTGCCAGTGGTCCCCAAGAGGTGGGGCACAAGTCAGGCTGATCAAGCCATGTTTCTCTCCCCACCCCCACAAAATGTCCCCCCCCCCCCACACAACAAAACACCTGAGAAACCGCACTTACCATAATAGAAGGGGTTGTCCTTCTCTGGGAAGGAAACAGCAAAGAGGAAGTTAGGATCAGAACACCTCGACTCCTGGGTTCAATTCCTAGCTCAGAAAGTGGCATGGGATCTAGTCCTTTGGGTTAAAGCCAGGAGCCCTGGGCTTCTTGGTCCCATCCTGGCCATTACCCTGCCCCTTCCAGGGGCCTAGCTACAGCAATGCCGACACTCCTCTCCCCCTCCCCCTGGACCAGCAGGCACACCTTCACTCCAGAGAAGGCGGGCTGGGTGCCTAGCCACTGCTACCTCCCAGCCCACACCAGCCTGAAGTCCACCCGGCTGATTCACCCCCTCCAAATCCTGCTGCAGGAGTCCCACATGTTAGAGCTCCTCCATTCCCCTCCACCCCTGGAGCTCTGACCTAAAGGAAGCAGAGCCACACTAGAACAAGACGGGGCAAAGACTTTGCTGCCCCTTTTGAACGTGGGCATGCTCCCTTTGGGGCACTGGAACATCAGAAAGCAAGCCATAGAGCCTTCGCCCCATGTCCTAATACAGCCCCAACGGGGGTATAACCAAAAAGGGGGTGGGGGGAAGCAAAGCCTTGGCATTGCTTTGTGGGGGTGTCTGCGTCTTAGCCAGGTACTAGAAACATTCATCAGCTCGGTAGGTCAAACTCTAATCTGAATCCCATGTCTGTTTACACCCCGAGGTCCGCTAAATACAGAGTCATTGGGAATACTCGGCTTGAACTGTATAAACTGCATTGGGCTCCGATCCAACCGAACCCTGGCTCAGGCTGCTGGGGGCTCTGTACAGGTCTATGGACAGTATTCCAGTAAAGTCAACTCAACACCACTATACATGGCCTGTCTCCTTGGCACTGGGGGGTGTGGGGGATTGGGTTCTCCCAGAGCCCCCAGGTTCCAACTTGGATTAAACCCAGAGAAGTGATAACCCCAGCAGGAGTCCTGTGCTGGCGCCACAGGGCCAAGGGAATGACTGGGGGCACGGGGGAGGAGGAGAACGAAGACTCAGCTTACTCGCGGGGTCGTTGGCTTCCAGGGGAGAAAAGGCTGCAACATAAAACAAAAGAGTCACTCACATCAGGGTTCCAAAACCTTTGGCCCACGTGTCCCCATTTTTGTGACCCCAGGCAAAGTCATGCCGAGTCTCCAATCTCGGCCAGGTGCCAACTGCCACGAACCACCTCACTTGGGATCCGGACCCCTTGGCTGGGAAGCCATGCCATAAGGGAAGCTCCCTGCAACTCTAGCCCCAGCCTCCCACCACCAGCAAGGAGCACTGTAGGGAGCTGGCAGGACTGCTGGTTCTCGGATGACAGTCCCCAGGGGTTCCCCCAAAAGGCGCTGGGGTGGGGGGCCCGAGAAGGCGCCGGCCAGATTCACACTGACTGAGCTACGGAGAAAATCATCCAACACAACAGGGTGGGCAAGGAGGAGGGAGACTCAAGGCAGGAGGGGGAAAGACGGGCGGGAAGTGGAAGAGGGAGCGTGGTGTATGGATGTGTAGCGGGAGGGCCTCAGCTCCCACAGACAGACAAGCAGGAGGGAGGGAAGGGTACAGCTCAAAAGGTCACTGCTCTAGCGCAGGGGCAGCCAAGATAGCAATCATGGTCAACTGTGCTGTTTCTCAGTAGCCCCTGGCTAACTCCTTGCTCCAGGTTCCCACGGGGAGAGGGTCTGTGCCGTTGCCCCCTCCCACTGCCAGGCAGCAGACGAGTCCGCCACCATGGGTGTGTCTATAGGGGAGGGGCAACAGGCAGGGAGATGGGCCAGCAGGAGCGGTAGGCCACTGTGGTGGTTGCCTAGTGGGTTGGGGGGTGGGAATTCCAGTTCTCCCGAGATCCGATATTGCCGGTATTTGGGTGTATCGGCTTAATCAGATAAGTCCAATATTTACCTGTACCGGCATACTGGATTTTAAACTTTGGCCGCGGTACTGGATTTTTTACATTGCGGGCATTGAAGTCAATGGCCGCAATGTAAAAAATCCAGTACTGCGGCCAATCCGATACCGGTACATCTGATATTCTCCCTGGTGTCCCACCCCTATTGCCTAGGAACAGTAGATCCTGTGCCTGGTGAGCCTCCCCTCCCCTGCTCTCCAAAGCTACCCCTCCCCACCTCTACACCGCCTCCGCCAGCAGGGGCGCTGTGCAGAATCCCAGTCTCACCTGCCAGCAGCAGCAGCAGCAGCCCAGCAGCCACCATCGGCATCTTGATATTGGCTTGGTAAACTCCTGCAGACAGAAGGAAGATGCCGTTCGAACCAGAATGCAGGGTAAGGGGGCAGGACACCTGGCTCCCATGCAGCTATCATTCCCTACTTACCTAAGCCATTAGCTTCCTCTTCCCCTCCCCACCCCCCCAGGTGTCCGTTATTTCAAGAGGAAGTAGCCCTTATTTCAAAGCCCTCCAGCTCTCTAGAACATCCCCTTATTTACATAACGGACACCCTGCATTACGAACCCCACCGTTCCATGGAACGTCACTGATGCCTTCTGTGACTCACCGCTCTGGAGAAGCCTTTTTTTTTTTTTTTAAATCTGGGAACGCTATTCAGGAGACATAAGGAAATTCCACTTTGTGGGGAGGAGTTAACAAAATCACGCTGGGGAGAATATTGGCCCGTAGGAGACATCACATTCACACCTTTAATTCTTTGGTAGAAAACAAACAAACAAACACACAATACAGGGTCGCTCCCCCCTCCTCCGCTTATCACCTGTCGGCTGCCGCTACCTTTGTCCACTCCCCTCCCTGCTGCCCACCTTGTTCCTTCCCTCCTTAGCTCCCTTCCCCACTGCGCTCGTCTGAGGCCACAAAGTTTTGATGTGCAAAATAGATCTATGTTTCCAGTCTCTCTTGTTTTTCCAATACACTTCTTAGAGTTGACCGATACAAAGGGACACCCTCCATACCAGATATTAGAAGCAAGTGCTGGGCACGATACAGAGTCAACAGGCATACTTTGCCACACTAGTTCAGGCTGCCTCGCTTTCCCTGCCTCACAAACATCTGTGCTAAGAAGAGAGGGGCTCAGAGAAGTTGTTAAGAGAAGCAAGGCATCCTCTAGGCAAGGGGAAACCTTTCCCTCCCAGGGGCGACACTGAAAATTAGTCCCACAGGCTGCATAGAAGGTGGGGGCAGGGGGGTGCTCCGAAAGAGGAGGGTCCAGATCATGGGTCTGTGCCATGGATCTGTCCTCCTTATCTCTGCTTTTTTGTCTTTGGGTGTCTTTAGACATAACGTCAAAGGATGTCTGAATGTGTGTTTTGACTTTGACATGAACACCCGTTTGGCCCTGGGTTCACCATGTGGTGCTGCTTAGACACATGGTCCACCTTGGGGCAAATTGGTGTTTTGCTCCCCTTCCCCCAGATCTCACCGCGCTGCTGTCTCGTTCCCCGTTGTACCTGCTAACACACCATGTGCTATATCAGATACAACGTTGGGCACACGTTCAGCCGGAACATGCACACTGTCCTTGTGATGCATCATGGGTTCAACAATGGGTGGCCCAATTGGTGTTGGGATTGTTCAGGTGCTTACACACAACAGCCAAGCACACGCTTAGTGGGTTTGACACCCGACTGAAGACACCCTTTCAGTGCTTGGGGGCAGGAACTGGCTGCAGCAGGAGACAGATCCAGTAACTGGAAACGGGCCCAAATTAAAAAAACAAATTGAGCCACATTTGGCTCCAGGGCCTGAGGTTTCCCACCCCTGCTCTAGGTGCTGGGAACAAGGAGAGCTGTCCCTAGTCTAACCATGGAAGTCTACCCCATGATTAGCTGGAGGCAGGATTAAACCCAACATCCCCAGGCCCTACAGTCGTTGCACAGAGCCCCTCCCTTCAGTCATGGACCAGGCTGTCTTCACAGATGAGAATCCCCCCCCCCCCCGAGTCCTGGAGTCAGTTACCATCCCATCCCACCCAGAGCTGGGATCGAGTCATTAGTGCAGAGTGATTTCCCTGGGGCCTCCTTCCCCTCCCCAGCCTCTCAGAGTATCTTAAGAGTTGGATGGGTCCTCAGAGGTCAACTAGTCCAGCCCCCTGCTCAGTGCAGGAAATCCACAGCTACAGCATCCCCGACAGATGGCCGTCCAGCCTCTGTTTGAAACCCTCCGGTGAAGGAGAGTCCACCGCCGCCCTAGGCAGCCGGTTCCACTGTCCAATGAGCTCTTGCCGTTAGGACGTTCTTCCTAACGTTTAGCCGGAATCTGCTTCCTTGTAATGCGAGTCCATTGGTTCGAGTCTCGCCCACAGGAGCAACAGAGAGCAAGTCTGCTCCATCTTCGGTGCAACAGCCCTTCAGATATTTGAAGACGGCGATCACGTCTCCCCTTAGTCTTCTCTTCTCCAGGCTAAACACACCCAGCTCCTTCAACCTTTCCTCATCGGACTTGGTTTCCAGACCCTCCTCGGAGTCCTATCTCTCCTCCCCAGCCCTAGTGCTATCTGATCCCAGCAGCCTTTGCAGGCTGGGCAGACTTGCTGCCCCTTTCAGAGAGAGGGGCAGGGAATGGCCTCGGGACCTGGGAACAAAACCCAGGAGGCTTGGCAACAAGGGAAGAAGCGGGATCTGTTTTCTCCTTTTGGGGCAGAGGCAGAGTTACTGGAGCACGTTTAGCAGAATCCTCTGACCACATTTCAGCCGGGGAAAAGTCAGGTCTGTATCTCAACCAGTTCCCACACCCAGCCGTAACAAGTCTGATCCCACTAACGTAACAGTAAAGGACAGGAGGAGGAGGATGCATCCCCCACCAAGGAAGCCTAGAGCAAAATAAAGGGACACTCTGGAGCTAGGACATTCAGAAATAAGGCGGTCCTTAATCTGGCAATCCTTCCACGTCCCCTTCAGCAACTGCTGTCAGGGCTTTGAAGCCGGCCCCCTTCCCTCCCCATCAGCAGCCACCACATGCCCCAAATTAGATAAAACGCCCCCGCTCCCCAGTCAGAGAGCCCATTCCACAGCACTAAGGCCCTGGTTCTGCACCTTTCTTGGGGCTGGCTGGGATCTGGGTCTCCAGAGCTGGTTATGGCCACATGCCATTTCCCTCTGAAGCTCTGCATTTTCTGCTACGGGCTCCTGGAATGGCCATATCACTTCCACTGGGAGCAAAAACCAAGCAGTCCGTCCATGGAATTTTGCATTTCTACAAGCAGCATGGGAGGGCTGGAGGGTGGGTCTCTCATTCCTTCGGCCTTAAAAAGTCTTTAAAGCAAAGGTTCTACCTCAAACAATGTATGGTACCATAGATCAATGGGGGGGCTAGGCAGGCACAGGAGTGGGGGCTAGGCAGGGGTTCTATAGCCCTTCTGAAAAACTGGGTGTGTGTGTGTGCTCATGTGCCAAATCAGAGATGCCAGGGTTTGAACTTGGGACCTTCTACATGCAAAACATGTGCTCTACCACCTGAGCCACAGCCCACGGCTGCACTACCATTTTAAAAATGAAATCCCTATTGAACCAACGTACTCCTCCAGGCATCCTATTAAGGCCTGATTACCTGGTCTAGACTAAAATATTGGTACTTTCTTCATCTTCAAACTGACACCCCCCCCCCCCCCCCCCCCCCCCTCTCAAGTTAGCATTAGACTCCTTCATGGCCTTCAAACCCTCCATTTAGCTCCCAACATATGCTCAAAAAGGTTTCAATGCAGGCCATCTTAAGTCTCTTAGTTCAAAAACATAGCATAATTCAGGCAGTGCTTTTCTCTATCCAAACTAGGAGTTTGTATATTGGCCTGAACTCAGAAAGTGAAATTCCTTTTAGGTAACAAATCTCCATATATCATCTATTCAGTTGCTATGCTTGCCATAGACGCAAGCAGGACAAGAATGAACTGGTCTAGTTCTAGCCAGTCATTTTATAGCCTGATTTAATTATTCTTTCTTATTTTAAAACATATCTTAACCTGTTTGGTTTTAAATTGTGTTAGTTGGAAAACTAACAAAAGTTGACTAACTCCAGAGGAGTCTTATGCTCTGGGGTTAACCACATGCTGACTAGGCCCCAACCCTACTGGAGAACCAGGGCCATAGCAACAGACCTAGAGTTCACTGCCTGCCCCTCCTCCCCCCCCCCCCAAAACACTGTAGCCGACTCAGGGGCCATAGTAACAGACCTGGGGTTCACTGCCCACCCAACATTGTAGCAGACATAGGGGCCATAGCAACAGACTTGGGGTTCACTGCCCCCCCACTGTAACCAACTCAGGGGCCATAGCAACAGACTTGGGGTTCACTGCCTGTCCACCCCCCAACACTGTAGCCAACTTGGGGGCCATAGTAACAGACCTGGGGTTCACTGCCTGCCCCTCCTCCCCCCCCAAAACACTGTAGCCGACTCAGGGGCCATAGTAACAGACCTGGGGTTCACTGCCCACCCAACATTGTAGCAGACCTAGGGGCCATAGCAACAGACTTGGGGTTCACTGCCCCCCCACTGTAACCAACTCAGGGGCCATAGCAACAGACCTGGGGTTCACTGCCTGTCCACCCCCCAACACTGTAGCCAACTTGGGGGCCATAGTAACAGACCTGGGGTTCACTGCCCCCCAGCACTGTAGTAGACATGGGGGCCATAGCAACAGACCTGGGGCTCACTGCCCCCCCCAAACACTGTAGCCAACTCAGGGGCCTTAGCAACAGACCTGGGGTTCACTGCCTGCCCACCCCCCAACACTGTAGCAGACATGGGGGCCATAGCAACAGACCTGGGGTTCACTGCCCCCCCCCCAACACTGTAGCCAACTCAGGGGCCATAGCAACAGACCTGGGGTTCACTGCCTGCCCACCCACTTTAGGACATGGCGGTGCCAGCACTGCAACAGGCAGTGCCTGCTATTGTGTGCCAAGGTCTGGATTTACTGCAGGAGTGCAAGCAACTGGCCCTGGCTTCCACAGAGACCCTTAACAGGGCCGGATTCAGAGCAACGCAGACTGCAACACCGTACAGATAACTGCGATCAGCCGGGAGCACCTTCCTGCGGGTACCGTCTGTTAGCCTTGTTCATACGACAAGGGCTCACAGGGAGGTGTTCGCGGTTGCTGCCTCAATGTTACGGATCTCCCTTCCCCTGCAGGTTTGGCTGCGCCCGAGTGGCTTTTGGAGGCAGTGTAAAACTTTTCTATTTGGAAAAGCATTTGGCAGGTAGGGATAAGGGAGAGTTTGGATGGGTGGGGGGGCGAGGGGAGGGTTGTGGTTTTAAGGGTACTTTATTGCACGAGTTTTAATATTTGTACAGTTGAGAGCCACCCCGAGTCTTACGGAAGGCCGGCATATACATTTTAAGAAAATACACACACACACATGGCCCTACATATTGCCCCACCTTCCAATACAGCATGTCCATGAATGCATTCGAAATGACACACAAGGAGCATTGGCATGAATTATGGGAATGCCTATTCCGGAGGGACCCCACAGCACATGGGATCCATGACTGTATCCCCACCTCGTCAAATATTCCCCTCTCCCTTGTCTGTCCTAGACTAAGCCCCTTGGTGTAGGCACCTGTCTGACTACCAATTGTACAACACCAGGTACATTGCTGGCACTATATGAACAGAAATAATTATTAACTAGAACTAAGCATATACCCTAAACACATGGGCCCATAGAACCTGCAATACAGGGTGCGCCAGCCAGCCACTGAAGGGGATATTTGGTTTACTTTATCAGACGTTACAATCACTTTTTCCTTAAGGGGTAAGACAGTGTGCACCGAGACATGCCTAGGTTAGGAGGGGGCCTACACCCCCATTTTGCACAGCCCTGCTCCCCCTCCCAACTCTGCTGATCCAGCGCTGTCCCCAAAACCCAGAGAAGGGCAACCCCAGAACCATATGGGGGCTTCAGTCTCCAGGAAGGAGGCCTAGCGGGGCTGTTCCATGCGAGCAAGCCCAGGCTACAGCTTGCTGCCGGGCCTGCTCCGAATACATCGGGCTCCTACAGCAGCGAGGGTAGAGCCACCGATTACTGCAGACCAGCATTGCTGCAGAGAGGGCGGCCGAGCTTGCAGCCACCTGGATGTGGACATCTCCTCGCACTGAACATGCTCAGAGCTGCCTCCAAGCAGGCCCTGCCCATCCTCAGGCCTCCAGGCTGCTGGGCGCGGCTCCCTCCAGGCATGGGCGGGCATCCTTTTGCCCATTGTACAGACCCACCCATGGGGGTCCAGGGAGTCGAATGGGCTTACCTAGGGCCAGACACTTGCGGAGGAGTGTGTGCCTTGACTACAGGGCGGAGGGGGAGGCCAGTCTCCCTCCTGGGTTAGGGTACCAGGAGGCCCCCCTGCTCTGAAAAGTCCAATGAGACCCCCCCGTTGCGTGGAGGGGCAGGCAGCCATGCCCCAGTTCAAAGCCTCCCCCTTACCTAGTTCCGAAAACAGCCGATCAATCAAGGTACCTCCAGGAACACAACAACAGGCTGGGCGGGGCGGGTTGCCCGGCTAAATAGGCTGCTTGCAGGCCACACCCAGGCCGATGCACGCAGGTGAGGAACGGGTCTGGTTGCTTGTGTTGCAGGGAAGGGTTGGGCTCACTCTGCCCAGCCTCTTCCTCTGCAGCAGCCCCCGGGGAGACCGGGGAGAGGAGGGACGGATCCATGGGGATGTTCCCCCCCCCCCAAAACCCACAAAGGAAATGGGGAAGGGCAATCAGCCTGCTCCTCCAAACAATCCTTTATCAAAAGGGGAATCCTGCCTTCTCTAGCTTGCCTTTGACTAGGGTTTTTTGCCCCATGGCCGGATCCATTCCCTACCCCCAAGCACTGAGCTAGAGGGGGGGGGGGACTGTGCTCAGGGTAAGAGGGCAGAGGTGAGGGTGTGCACACAAGGATAAGGGACAGATCATCCATGGCACAAATCCATGATCTGGACCTTCCTGACCCTTAAGCACCTCCGCCCCTAAAATTTCAGAGTTTTCCCTGGGAAATGAAAGGTTGTGGGAGAGGGATTCCGTGCCAGGTACATTGGTGGTGCCATATAAATGCTTATAATAATGGGGGGCGGGGGCTGGGAGTCAGGACTGTCTTCTCCTGGCAGGGGAGTCTAGGGGATAGAGGAGTGGGCTGGGAATTGGGATTCCTCCTGGGTTCTGCTCAAAGTTTTTGGCAGGTTGTGGGCATTCACAGAAATGCAAGACTTTGGAGGGGGCCCCCTCTACAGAGGTGCAATAGCACAGAGGTCTGTTAGTGCCAGGTGTGAGGGGGATTCAGCTGAGTTGGGGGGGGGGACGGGCCCATTTGTCGGTGTGCCTGTAGGCTGAGGCTTACAAGGTACTCCCTCCCGCTTCCTATCTGCCATTCCTGGCTACTGTGAAACATAAATGTTAACAGGCTCTGCCTGTCACCCTGTGCTTAAGGAGCCACGCCTTGGAGGATGGGATTGCACAAGGTGCAAGGCCTGTTTAAAAGGAGCTGTATCACGCAATCTCAAACCTGCCCTGCCGAGGGAGGGTTTGGGGGCTGGGCTTCCATTGAGCTAAACTGAATAATGGCTCCTGGCTATGGGAAGGAGAGGGGAGGTGTCAGACCTCAGTACATTTGTAGTAATTTATTGTTCTCTCACTTGGGGCAAGCTTTCCGTGCAAGGAACAGCTGGAGAAACCCAGTCTCTGTCGGGCAGAGCCAGATCAGGCAAAACTATGTAGGGTTGCCTGATCTGCAACTTTCCCAGGACACTTATGAAAAATACACATTGCAGGGCCTGCATTGAGGCACCGATGGAGGCCCTGCAACATGTATTTTTCATAAGTGACCTGGGGAAACTTTCCTATCTGGCAACCCTAAGACTGTGCCGCTGTACAGGACCTTGTGTGTTGGACAGAGGGGGGGATACAGGGGCCCCCAATACATGGGATGGGGAGCTAGAAAGTGCAGACTTCTCCCCTCCCATGGTGCTTCCCACCCCTCCCATGGGGTCCATGTGTAACTGTGAAATGACAACAGGAATGGGAGAAGCACTGGCATAAAATACAGACGCTCAAAAGTGAGGTGCCCTGGCCCCAAAATGGGTTCCATGAGGAAGCTAGAAAGAATAGCCTGTGCGTAATA
Organism: Sphenodon punctatus; assembly: GCA_003113815.1. Classification (NCBI taxonomy): domain Eukaryota; kingdom Metazoa; phylum Chordata; class Lepidosauria; order Sphenodontia; family Sphenodontidae; genus Sphenodon; species Sphenodon punctatus. The sequence continues at coordinate 690,848 of QEPC01013820.1, forward strand.
TGCAGGTCCACAACTTGGGGAGCCTCAGCCCCTGGAATGATGTTACGTTGAACTAAACATTAAAAATGAATTAAGGTCCATTTCCCTTCTCTTCAAGCGTGACCCAGTGTGTGTCTATCAAACGTTCCCGTGGTCGAAGGGGGGCCCAGCCGATCTTTTTGCACAGGGACCCAGCTTCCCTGCTCCTGGGACAGGACCTTTGGGGTGCGGTCACCTGGGTCTCTTTGTCATTCTTGCCTGTTCAAGATCTAGTGGCAGGAATCTCTCGCTCTGTCTCCCAGGATCACGTGCAAGGCCTTATCACGTCTTGTTACTGACTCACTGGTCTGATCCTTGTTCTCGGAGGAAGTATCTTTCTCCTGTTCCTTGTGTTAATGACATTGGAGAAGAATATTTCTGCCTGGAGAAGGGCTCTTTGGTGACCTCAGATTTGCATACTCTCATGAGCAGAAGTGGGTCCAATAAAAGAGATAATCCGAACTACTTTGTCTCTGGGTGTTATCGAACAAGACAATAGCCCCCTGGAGTCCGTGTTTGGTCCGTGCTGCTCCAATCACGTATTTAGCGCATCCAGCCTAATCAACAGGCAGTCCCCTGCCTGTATTTCATGTGCTAGGGCAGGGCTGGGGAACCTCAAGGCCCAGGGGCCAAATGCGGCCCTCAACAAGATTTGATGTGACCCCTTTCCAGTGCCTGGATCTGACCCCTGGATCTAGTCTTTACCCCTAAGTACTGAAAAACGGAGCTCATGATAATGGAGCGGAGAGGGGGGCCTGCACACAAGGGTAGGGGACAGAGCCACAGCACAGAGCCATGATCTGACCCCTCCTTTTCTTGAATAAACCCGTTCAGTGCCCTGCCCTCAACCTCTGTGTGGCCCTCGGAGTTCATACTAATGGCAGAAAAGGTTCCCCACCCCTGTGCTAGGGTCTGCCCTAGTTTTGCCCATTTCACTGTGGTGATGTACTTGCTAGTGCAATGCATCGGTGCAGGGATCTAGCACAGCTATTCTGCACAAGCTCCTTGTCCTCACTTACAAAGCCCTTCACAACCTCGCTCCCCCCTNCGGTTCGGATGTTCGGAGTTCGGACTGAACTCGGTCTGTTTGGATGTCTGAACCAAACGTCCAAACCGAACTCTCGAATGACCGAACAGTTCGGTTGTGTTCGGATGAGTTTGGATGAGTTCAGGGACAAGAAAAACGTCTTTCCAGGGGAAAAAAAATAGGTTTCGATTTCATTTTGGTTTCGGTTTCGCTATTTTTCAATGTTCTGCCAAGTTCAGCCAAACTGAACTCGGCTGAACTGAACCATCGAACCCAAACTCGGGTTTTGAACCGAATGACCGAACATTCGAATCACGTTCTGTTCGCCCGTCCCTAATTGCCAAGATCTGCCCTTTTCTCTGTCTCCTCTGCCAAAACTCTCATCCATGCCCTAGTCATCTCACACCTTGACTATTGTAACCTCCTCCTCGCTCACCCTCCGCGCCCACCTTTCTACCCTTATCTCTGTTCAAAACTCTGCTGCCAGGATCATCCACCTAGCCCGTCGCTTTGACCATGTGCTGCCCTGATCTCCCTCCGAACCCCTGTTCGAGCCCTCCGCTCCTCTTCCATCCCCTCCCTCACCCTCCCACGCCTCCCCTGCCCCCCCAGACGCCTTCGTCCCTTCTCCCTCGCTGCCCCACACGCCTAGAACTCCCTTGCTCCCCTCGTCTGCCTTGCCCCCACACTCTACACCTTCAAGTCCCTCCTCAAAACCCACCTCTTCCGCTCTGCCCTTCCTAACTCCTGCTAACCATCCCCACCCAGGATTATCCCCCACCTTCTATCTGTAAACTCCCAAAATTTACTGTAACCAAGCCAAGAACGTGTACCTGAGCTCTCGCATCCTCATGATTGTCGCTTTCCTTGTCTTCCCTCTGTTCCCCCTTCCCTGTCTCCCCTCCCCCTGTAAGTGCTCGGGCAGGGACCATGTCTATCTTGTTTTTTGTAAAGTGCCAGGTACATTGCTGGCGCTATATAAATGCTTATAATAATAATAATAGCCTAGCTCATTGCTAGACTTTGGTTTGGTTTGGTTTGGTTTGGTTTGTTGTTCTCTTGGACTTAATTGTTTGTGTTTTAGCTGCAGGTCTGTGAGTCACTTCTGGTTGTGTGCTGTTTGCTGTGCTGGCCCAGCGGGTCTGGCTGTCCAGAGAATGGTGATATATGGCAGTGAATAGTCTTTGAACCTCCTGGGTTCTGTTCCCAGCTCCAGGAGGGGGATGAAGTCTAGCGGTTTGGGGCTGGGGGTGTGTGACAATAGATTATAATTTAAATCCCCTGGGCCCTGTTCCTTGAAGATGAAATACAAGGCAAAATATATTGTCATTGATGGGCTATTGTTCTGTTTCCTCTGGACAGAGTTGTCTCTGGGACTGGGAGGGCAGATTGGGAAAGAGGAGTTGAACAGGGTTGAGAAGATCAGCGCTAAAAGTGCATCTGTCCCATTATTGCCTTGGATAACTGTGGCTGTAATAGAACTAGGGTGGCCAGATATGCAAATTTTAGTGGATACTTATGAGAAATGCAGGTTGCAGGGCTGCAGTGGTGCCAGCGTAGCCCTGCAACCTGTATTTCTCATACATGTCCTCTAAAATTTGCATATCTGGCCACCCTACATAGGCCAATCCCTGGCCCAGACACTATATCAGAGAAGATGCTGAATTAGCACTGACCACACCTAGGCACTTGTCCTTCCTAAGATAGTGATAGGGCTAAATCTCAAGATGTGCTGAAGTGGAGATGCCCTCCACTACCCAAGCACCTCTGGGGGAATCTGCATTAGCAGCAACACCAACTTCTCTGTGGTAGCTTCAATAAAAGAATGACTCATTTGCTAAGCAGCTTCATCGATGATCAGGCTGCCTTGATCCATCCAGAGTAAAAGTGCAGCCAGAGGTTCCCAAACTGTAAGTTGAGACCCGACACGCCCCCCCCCCCTCCCCAGGGTTGCACCATTTGCAGATGGGATTGCAATCCTGATTGGTGGTTGCTGTAATTTACATGTTTTTGTTCTTGCTCTCTCGGGTCACAGAATTATATTTAAGTCTCAAAATGGGATCACACAAGCATATATATATATATGTGTGTGTGTGTGTGTGTGTTGGGAACCTCTGAGCTCGGCAGATCGGAGTAAGTGAGGAAGTGCGTGGGGAAGGGCAGGATGGGGGAGAGCTAAGAGGCAGGTGTTATTTATATAGCACCAGCAATGTGCCTGGCACTAAACCGGAATTAGCTGGAGACTGGTCCCTGCCCCAGGGGGTTTACAATCTTGGACGGCCAAGGGAGACAGGAATAGAGGAGGAGAGAGAGATGCATTCAAGGAGCTGAGAAGTCACAGGTGCACGTGCTTAGCTTAGTTACAGGGAGCGAAGGGGGATCCTGAAGGACAGGGCAGTAGGAGCATCAAGGAGCATGAGGAGGTAGACTAGAGAAGACCTGCTGGAAGAGGTAGGGTTTTTAGGACCCACACCCTATCCCCCTATCCCATCTCGCATACTCCCACTCCATTTCTTACCTGGGGAAGTCCCCTCTCCCTTCCCCACTTACCTTCTTCCCAGCGAGCCACCCTCCAGTCAATCCCACTTTGAATAAGGGGGGCCCTCTTAAGCTGATTGAAGGAGAGTTAGGAAGAGCAGTGAAGGCTGGGAGGGGGGGTTGGTGGGGGATGTGAGGGGCAGGTGAAGAGTTGGGGACGCGTGTTGGTTTTGCCCAGAGAGGGCAGCATCCCAGTGGCACGGCGGGGGCGGCCCCTGCTTGATATCTTTGTTTCCTGACTTGGTGCAGCTTCACGTTTGCTGCATTCCATGTTCTGGAAGGGGATGCATGAGTCCCGGGCAATCTGAGATCCGTGTTGATAATCTCGTATTTCTTGCGATGATTTTCTCAGGGTTTTGTATTTTTTGTTTTAAAAAATAAGCTGGATAGGATGGGGTTTGATGCTGAGATTTAAGATGGGAAGGGCAGCACATTCCGTGTCTGCTGGGACACTCTGTGGCCACCGGGGAAGTTTGTGATTTTGTGTGTGTGTCCGTGTCCAGAAGTTGTTGTGTGAACATGTAGGACAGAGACAGTAGCTACCACTGCTTCTGTTACTCTGATGCTCTGCTTCTCCTTGGACCGAACGCTCAAACCAACCCTGTACATTGCAGGGCTTTCTCCAAACACTGATGCCATCCCATGTGCCTGTAGCAACAGCCTTTCTAAGAACCAATGCATTTTTAAATGAAAGCTAGTTACTGTCTATTCCCTTCCTTCCAGTCCTGCTTTCATAAAGGAGCCACTAGCCTCAACATAAATAAAAGAATATCCATCTAAAGGGACACTAGACAGTCTTCGTGTTGCAGCTGGCTAGGAAACCCAGATCTCAATCAGCAGAAACCTCAGGGAGCAAAGCCATTTGGACCAAGTCCCACCTGCCGCTTCACTTCCCATTGGTATTTCATAAAATCCTTTCCAGGAACGACTGTTGGTCCTGGTAGCGATGCAGGGGGCCTCACAGCCATTGCTAGTTGACAACTGTAACCCAGCTGGGCTTTGATGGTGCAAAATGCTCATCAAAGCTCCTCTTCTTTTCTTTTAAAAAAAGGCAAGTGCCCGGTGGGCCTGCAGCAACAATAGCACCGGGAGGTTCATCACAAGTGGGTGTTGGCATGTGAATCGCTGAGGGGGTTGTCCTTTGGGAGTCTTTAATGGAAGGATACAAAATCCAAAAAGCAGGCAATGCTTGTCTGTTAGTAATTTTGTAGTAGCTGATACAAACTCTTTGTAGAAAGACACTTCTGATTCAGGGGTGTAGGAAGGCTGTAGCAGGCCCAGGCTTATGTCCGAATCATGCCTCCCCCCTATCAGCAAAGGCCCCCCCCCAGTGTCAGGAGGAGGGAGGAGAGAGGGCTTCCCTGTGAAAGCTCCCAGCAGGCCGTCCAGAGCAGCAGCAATCTTGCCACAAAGGGGGTGGGGGCAGCACGTCACCCCCCCACCCACTCTTAACAACTCCTTCTTGGTGGAGTCCTTTGCAAGTGTCCAAAGTACCACTGGGAAATTTTCAGAGTGGGTGGGGGCAGCGTGCTGGCTCCGCTCCCTCCCCTGCCCATTCTGAACATTTTCTAGCAGTGTTCAGGCCACTTGCAAAGGGCTTCCTCTAAGGTGGCCAGATAATGCAAATTTTAGAGGACATGTATGAGAAATACAGGTTGCAGGGCTGCATTTGAGCCAGTGCAGCCCCACAAACTGTATTTCTCATACATGTCCTCTTAAAAATCTGAAGATCTGGCCACACTAACCCCCTCAGAGTCCGGAGCCTGAACCCCCTTGCTCCATGGTAGCTATGCCCCTCCTCTGACTTCCAGTATGCCCTGCTCCAACCATTACAACACACTCCCCTTCCAGAGCTGGGGACAGATGAGGAGTGAGCTGGCTCTACGGCTTGCTTGGTAGAGCTGCTGACTGAGACGGAGGCTGGAACTTGACGTGGCCAGCAGGGAGCGCTCTCCTGTTGGAGACAGGGCTGACCCTATGCCCAGCCTCGGTGCTAGGTGGTACTGCGCTGCTGGAGGCCCCAGCGCTGACAAATCCGAGGAAACACTGAAGCTTCTGACGTGTTGCCTGAGCTGATGTGCTCGTGCCTGTTCAGCGTCAGCCTGGGAGATCCCCTTTTGGCTGCAACAGGCTAGGTCCAGTCTCAGGGATCGGCACTGAGAGTTGCACAGAACCAGGGCTAGGGAGCAGGGCTAGGATCTGACCTGGGGAGCACTAGAGTGGGGTCAGGGCCAGATTCAGAGCAGGGTGCAGGGACAGAGCAGAGCCAGGAAGGGTTGAATGAATGACAGGATGATCCACCCAGCTTCCTGCTGCTGCCGCTGCCAGCCAACCTTTACTTGGCAGGGAGCCATTCGGGAAGCTAGGCAGAGCACAGCCAATCGGGGAGCAGCTAAGAGGTTATATGGCCCCAGCTTCCCTATACAGAGAACCCCGGGCCTAGCCAGAGCATGGTAGCATTGCAGAGGAGATGGCCACTGCCCCAGGGTCCCAAGGATGCCGGTTTGAGGCCACAGTCCCGTACAGGACAGCTTCTTGTCCCAAGTTGTTGTTTGCTGCTGCTGTGTGGCTGGTACCCAACAGCAGCCTTATTTCAAGTGAAGCTGCATCCTTGTGCCGGGCAAGTGATCCCTGCCTACCGTTCTGTATGGCTGTTTACTAACTGTTTCCCTCCCCAGCAGCAGCTGCATCCCAGATGATAAATCTGTGGTCTGTCACTGTGTGGCTGGTGCCCAGCTGCTCCATGCTGGAAATTGCTGCATCCCCAAGTGGTGTGAGTGATCTAGTGATACTGGGCTGCTGGTACCAAACTGCCCCACCATAGAGTCAGCTGCATCCCAGATGAGCAATACATATATCGCTGTGTGGTCACTCAGTACCCAGATGTTCCATCTTGGAGGGCTGCGTCCCACGTGGTAAGAGCGATTGAGCTGTTGCGGTGGAGCCAGAGAGGGGGTGGAGAAGTCTGGTTTGCGCCAGGACCTCAGGGAAACACAATGGGCCTTGCTCCCTGCCCAGGGAGGAATTTGTGGCCTGGTGCCAGCCCCCTGGGGGAGGTGGCTGCTGTTGGACTGGAGCCCTTTCTCTCCATTGTGTTTATAGGTCAAGATTTTCAAGGCAGAGGTGGGGAAGAGGGAGAGCCAGCCCAGAATGGTCTGCACCTGACACGCTTACAAATCAAGCCCAGCGGGGACGGGAGCAGAAATTGCCCTAGAACTTGGCCCAATAGGACCCCCCCCCCCCCCGCTACTAGATTCTCTGGGGAACCGCTGTGAATGCACTTGTCCCCATTTCAAAGGGCCCCAAGGATCCAGGATCTGCCCAGAACCCTGGGGGGCTGGCTGGGGAGATGCTGGATAGAACAAAATCCTAGAATTCAATTTCCATTCATTTTGCTCTCAAAATCTTCAGCTCCACCAAGTTAAAGGGGAGAGCAGTGTGCTGGGCTAGGAGGGGCTGGGAGCCTGGGACTGAAGGGCATCAGCCGAGGAAAGTCTAAATCTGTAACTGTTTCCTGTTTTAGGCTGCCGTCCTGCAGGGTTTCGGGAACACGGGCGGTGTGTGGGCTGCGGGGTCTTTGTGGCTGCCACCTCAGATTGTTTCTCTTCACTCGGTTGTTTCCGTCAGCTTAAAATTCCCCAGTGACCCAGCACCTCTTAAGAGTTCCCCAGGCCCTGGCCCGGCCACTCTCAGCACAGTCAAGACATTGTTTGGGAGCTGGACAGAGAACAAGAGTTCTATTGAGGGACATGAGAGCAGCAGCTCCATAGGGAGGACTGGGGGAGGGGGGGTTGGCCTTTTGTTCCCGTTCCAGATGAGGCACTGGGAGAGGATGACAAAACCCATAAACAATGTGGGGTGGCACTGGGCTGTGGGAGAGGGCCCCTCCCCCCGTTCCAGGATGGACTCAATAAACCTGATGCTAGATCCAAGGTGCGGGAATGGCTGGATTTGAGGGACAGGGATGTAACATGAGCTTTTCCCCCTCTAGGGGACAAGCACCTCCCCACCCATCGTCCATCCATTATACATGTTGCAGGGCTGCCGTGGTGCCCTGCAACATGTATAATGGGCGGGGAAGTGCTTGCTTGTATACAAGCATCCTAGGAGGCACCAACTCCACTCCTGCCCTAGGACAGGATTCACTGGCTCTGGTTTGGCCCTGGGTATGATAGGGACAGGGGTCCATGCTGCCTCAGGCAGCTGCATCTCCTGCCACTGGGAGAGGGGCTAGAGAGATCTGTGCCAGGGTCTATTCCAACCTCAGAAGGTGCAAACTCTAGATGGGGGTGGGCAGGGTGCTGGCTGGCTCAGTGGGGCAGGAAATGTAGAGGCCAGTGCCCTTGAGATGCCGCTTCCTGGGCTTCTCTTTATGGCCAAAGGGCCTTTCTTTGGCGCAGCCAGCCCTGGAGAATGGGGCAATTCAGTCCCCCATGGCTCGCCCCCAGCCCAGCTGTGCAGCTGAGCAGGGAGGCGGACGGCCCCTATCCAGTTTCTTGGCAGCCAGCCAGGCAGCGCGGCTCCTCTGTGCAAATGTCAGTTTGAGTTCAGCGGGGTGGGACGCTTTGGGAACAGGGGACCTTGTACCCTTTGCTCCAAAGGTTGCAGCCAGAAACAGGAGTCTTGACAGTGTTTCTGCTCAAAGGCAGGGCTTGGGAGTCAGGATCCTGTTCCTCCTAGGCAGGGCTGGCTGGAGGGATTTTGCTATCCTGGAGTTTGCAATGCAGGGTGTGGGGAGGGGTGATTTTCCCCAGCCCTCTTGCCCAATTCCTGGAGCCAAAGTGGGTGCAGTGGCGCCCCTGTTCCTTGCTGTTTGGCTGAGCTGCACCTGACAGGGCCCCCCACGCCCCATGCTGGGTGCGCAGTTCTGGGGAGCAGCAGCACTCGGAGCAGGAGCCCTGGGCCTGCTCAGCCATCTTGGGGGGGGCTGCTGCTTTGAACAGGTTGGCCACTCTGCCCCCGTGGTCAGGCTGGCCCTGTTCCCGGATGACTCCATGAGTCAGAACAAGGCAGAGTGGGAGCCAGGACTCCTGGGTTCTAGCCGTGGCTCTGAGTAGCCAGGGTCTAGTTATTAAAGCAGCAAGGCTGAAAGTCAGGACTTTTGGATTCCATTCCCAGCTCTGGGACAGAAGTGAGGTTTTGTGGCTGTGCAGAGCAGCAGAATTGTAAAGTCAGGAGTCCTGGCTACTGCTCTCAGATCTACCGCTGGCTCAGTGTGAGGTCTTAAGCAAATTGCCTCACGTCTATGTGTCTCAGTTTCCCTATTTGTAAAACGGGCATAATGATAACGACTCGGGGGTGGAGGGAGAGGATCCTGGGGCTGGGAGACTGAAGGACAGCGGTAGAGGCTTGTACGTCCGAGGGAACCCAGGGCTGGGGACTGTGGAGCAGGACTCAGAGGAATCGGTAGCTCTGTGGGCCTTCCCAGAGCAGCACTAGCTGGAGCTGCTGCGTGTGGGATTCCTATCCTGCACTGAAGATGTAGGTAGCAGGAGCAGATGAGTGTGAGCCAAGGAACAAGCGGTGAGTAGGCCCGGCTTGCTGCAACCCCCTGCTCAAACAGGCCCACGGCCGCCACCAAGGGAGCATCTGACATGAATTCCTCTGCCTGGGGCATCCTGGGGCCTGCCAGCCTCTTGTGTGTGCGCCGGGGGCAGGTCATACTTGGCTCTGGCTGACTCTCTGTGTGTCTGTCGCTGTGGGGTGGGGAGATAGCCTCTCTCGTTGGAGGGCTCTCTATCCCCGTGCTGCGGAGTAAACAATCCAGCCTCCACAGGGACAGGCTGTTCTCCCGGCCAGGACAAGCCACACACACATCAAGTGTGAGGGCCCAGCACTTCTACACTGTCAAGGGGGCTCTTTGTTCTGGACACACAAAGTCCTGCCACACCCACATAGACACCCAAGAGAAAGGAATCCCATCCAGCTACAGGCTCTTGTCCCCCTGCCAGGCCGGAGCCTGAACTTCACTCCTCAGCTTTCTGCATCTTACACAACAGCCAAGGGAGGGATTACGAAATGGCCCAGCGCAGCCTTCTCCTGAGCAGCTGCTGCCAGCTAAAGGCGGGTGGCAACACTGCAAGGGATGGTTATAAGATCCAGTCCAAGTTGGAGCCAGGGATTTGGGAGAAAGGGGAAGGCTGGGCTGTTAGTGCAGGGTCTCTGTGAGCCCTGAAGCAGGGCCGGATCCAGGCCAGTGCAGCGCCCCCCCCCTCCCCCCGTGGGCTCCACAAATAAATTTGAAATGTCAACCTAAGTATGAGAAGCAGTGGCATAAAGAATGGGCCCCAGAGTCCTGGCCTGTGGGGGGATCCTGCGACAATCCAGGAGGTCTCCCCCTGCCCCCCAACACACAGGACCTATGAGTAAACTAGAAATACCAACACTGTGTAACATCTGGGGCCTGAAATGCAGCGAGCCCCTGATAGGGATGTTAGGTTTAATTGAACATCAAAAATGAATTGTGGTAACCTCTTCCTTCCCCTACTAGGTGAGTCAGCGTGTGTCTTTCAAACATCCTTGTGTGCGCCGTGGGCCCACGGGGCCTGTTTCCCTGGATCGCTGGTGGTGAGTCAGGCAGCAGTATGAGTTGGGGTCCCCGGAGATCCCTTTCCAGTTAGTTGTAAGTGAAAAATCTCCCTGAGGAGTGTAGCCTCCCCACTCCTCGTCCCACGTTGAGCCACAACCCGCCCTACCCCGAGTGAAGGAGCAGGTAGACAATGGCAGCAGAGAACAGCAGGAGCAGAGGGGTGAAAGTGGATGCGGGGCAGCTTGCACTGGTCAGTTGCAGACCTGCAAAGAGAAAAGAACCCATATGAACTTCCTTGCTATCCCCCAAGTGGGTGAACATGGTGTCTCTGCAAGGGAGAGTGGCCTTGACAGAGGGTGTTTTCAGATGGGCAACAGCAGCTCCGCTGCCTGCCCCCCCGCCCCGGCCATGGCCCATCCAAATAAAGGTAGGGCCATCAGATAGGCAGGCTGTCCCTGCTTGGGGCAATCCCACCCATCCTGGAGCGCCACCGGTGGAGTGGGACCGCCGAACCTGTGGCGCCGGCCTGAGGCAGCGCTGCGGTCCATCTGTGCCGCTGACAGCCGCTGCAGCTCTACTCTTGGCCGGGGTTGCCCCGGGCAGCGCCATGGAGTTGTGGGTAGTAGCCCAGAGCGTCAGGTGAGCCACCTGCTGCAACTCTATGGTGGGTGCTGTGACAGCCGCCAGGTCCATTTTAATAAAATAAATAAAGATAAATAAACCAGATCTGGGTGCGGCTGGATGCAGGCAGATGTGGGGGCGCACCCCTGGAGCAGCTCCATGGGGGGGGCCAGTCCCGTGTCCATCGGAAGACACCCAGAGGGACGTGTTGCCTTTGCAGAGTGAAGCTGGGCCCATGAACTCTCCAGATGCTGAGACAGTTCTGCTGCTGCCTCTCACCTTGCCCCCCCCAGCACACTCGCACACAGGGCATGAGCAGTGGGGACAAGGTGAGCAAGCACCCTCTAGGGTTTGAATGTTGATACTTTCGTTTGCAACTAGAAAGTCAGACTGTGAGCTGTGTGTGTTTGCCTGCGCATGCCCTCGCAGGGGCACATTGTGGGGATGAGATGTATGGGGCGGGGCAGCGGGACAACCTCGACTGGATGGGGGTGCCAGTTGCCCCTGCTTGAGTTACTCTGCTCCCCAATCCCAATCCACAAACCCCTGCTACTCCAGCCCTGACCCTTGCTCCACCCTCTTTGCCCCCAACTCTATGTCCCTCCCCACTGCAGCTTTATCAACACCCCTCACTCCTGACTTGTAGCCCCCATTATTGTAATCCTGCCGTCCTGCCCCTAGACCTCCCTGTCCTAGTCCCGTTCTGCCCAATGCAATTCTTCAAAAGGCTTAACCTCTCCCCCCCCCCTTACTCTTCCCGGATCTTTACCATATGCACAGAACTTCTTGTTCCCATTATTATGGATTAAGCCCCTGATCCTTGGTCTCCCCCGCCGCCCTCTTGTATTTCAGCACTTTTTTTCTAACCAAGTGTTTGCTTTCTACGAAGCCATCATCCTGCCAATTACCACTAGCTGCTTCGGAATGTGCTAATGACCTGTCCCTACAGCCCCTTCCCTTGTTTGCCCCTTGCAGAGCTTCTAGCCTGCACTTAGTTGATTTTAATGTTTGTTACACCACGTTCTCCCCCGTCCCTTTGCTACACCCTTAACTGATTGCTCTCCTAAATACCTGTCCCCAATTCTCTTGCCAGTAGTAGCTGGGGCAATAAAAGATCATCTCTGCTACCTTGTCTCCACCCAATACAATTCAGTCATGTGTGGTGGAGCGGATACTGGACTTGGGCCTGGGAGACCAAGCTTGGAATCTCGCCCTCGCCAATGAACTCCCTGGGTGACCTTAGGCAAGTCACAGCCTCTCAGCCTCAGTTCCCCATCTGTAAAATGGGAATATATGTGTGTCTCTGTACTTTCCCCTGTGTGTTCCCCTCATGGACCTGTCTCTGAAAATGTGTGACTGTAAAGCGCTGCATATGCCTAGTAGCGCTATAGAAATGAGCAGCAGCAGCAGCAGGCCTTCCCAACCGCAGTGTGTGCTTACATATTGTAACCTCTGCAATCTTTGTTTGCTGCTCTTAATAATGCACGTTGCATTCTGCGACCGGGTCCTTCTAATATCACTGTTAATGCTTGCATTCCTACTGTAACCTAATCCTCACCGTGAGGCGTTGAACTGCATCGCCTTGATATCTATATGAACTTTTCAAAGACACACCACCTACCAAAAATGTGTGCATTTGCAGTCTCTGGTTTTTGTTTTTCTTTCCTATCTGCACTGTAACTTCTTACCTTCACATTCACTAATAAAAAGTGAATTCTTTCTAGTCTGGGGGCTGTGCCTGGAAGGAGAGGTCAAGTTATTCTCACTGACCCAGGTGAGGACCCCTGGGAGAGGGTTGCCGACCTCTTAAGTTTGTGAGATCGATTACAGTTTGACAGCAGGCTTCGGAAGCTAAGCAAATCCAGTGCAGTAATGCATACAGAGCTGTAGCTCTGCCCCCTACTGGCACTTGATGGAATGACATCTAACGCAAATGCCGACCTCTGCAAGCCTTCAAAAGCGGTTAGATTCTCCCAGCAATAGGGGTCCTTGGGGATCCCACTGGTAAGACAGGCATGTCCATTCCAGAGAGCAGTTGGGCGTCTGAGATCTTGCACTGCTGGCAAAGTGACTTGCCTCGTGCAACAGATTTGTCATATTTCAGGAAAGGGCCAGCGGAGACAATGCCGGATGGAGGCTTCCTCCCAAGGACCGCAGGGTCAGGCTTCTTGCAGTGCTGGAAAGGGAGAAAGGGATCTTCATTACTACATAGCTCTCGAGAGAGAGTTGTTCAGGAATCAAAGTGTTTCTCTGGGTGCCACAAGACTTGCTAGCACAAGGAATAACCAGTGCTAGGGTGCTGGGGAAAACCTTTCTAATGTGCTTTTCTGGCCGTAAGATGTCATTTGCCTGGTGCTAAGATGCAGGCGCTTCTGGGGCTGGAGGAGGCGGCTGGGCACCAGTTGCGCAGGGATCCCTCACCTGGCCCAGGGATGAAGCTGCCTCTGGGGTGAAGTGACTGGGTCCCAGCTGCAGAGATCAATCACCTGCTGCGCAGGGGTTCCTCACCAGACCCAGGGAGGCAGATGGGTACCAGCTACACAGAGATCAATCACCTGGCCAGGGATGCAGCCACATCTGGAGTGAAGTGGCTGGGTACCAGCTGTACAGCGGACCCTCACCTGATCAGGGATGCAGCTGCCTCTGGGGTAAGGCAGCTACTAGCTGCATGGAGGTCCCTCTCCTGGCCCAGGGATGCAGCTGCCTCTGTGCTGGGGAAGAATAGGCTACTCGCCTGTGTAGCAGCTCCTGCTTTCCAAGTTGTATTGCCACGTGAATCTCCACTGATGTGTGCAGTGTTTATAAAGGATCCATTCCATGATCCTAGCCAGTATGCATTGCATCCCCACTGTTAGTAACCGATCTAGACTAGTCCGTTCCAGATGTTATAGTGGATCGAGAGAGCGGGGGCATTCTTGAGTTAGCTAGCACTTAGCTAGGCTGTGCTGTCAGCAGTAAGAATAGAGTTGCCCATTTTGATTTAAAAAGACTGTCATTCGTTTCTGACGCTCCCATTAACGAGACACAACCGTATGCTTGAGCCTTTCCAGCTGTGAGCTAGGAATGCCCAGAAAGAGGGGGGGAGGGGGGGGCGTACCTTCACAGCCAGCGTTCTCGTACCCCACCCAATCGAGAGTATAAGAACAAGACGGGTCCCCCGCCATCCCTCAAATTTCCTCTCACTGTCTTGACAAGTGAGCAGAAACCCAAAGCGGCCCAGGCTGCTCCAGAATGGTTCCTCCTCTCTTTTGCAGGTTTAGCTGGAATTTATGGCAGGAAAGGACATCTCTCTGCCCCTGACAGCCTCATTTTGGAGAAGCCTCTAAGCCGATTCACAATGGGAAGAAGCTGCAAGGTGCTAACTTTTAAACGACCGATAGTACAGTGAAGCGAGTATTAGAAAAACCGAGCAAACCTGTCAGATTTACCTTAGCAGAACTGTCCGTGCTAAAGCAGTTAGTAACCGCTACCTCTTACTGTTCTGCCGGGTGCTGCTTCGGTTATTTCAGGATGGCTTTTGGGGCTGTGGGTGTGTTTTGATCATGTCATTTTGGCACCTATTGCACAGGTGCAATTGCCAAAACTGATATAAACCAAAACAGTTCCTCCATGCTGGGCAGCCCGCCCCCACCCCCCATTTCCAGTGTCCATAATTGACCTATTTTATTTATTTAGACTTCAACCTAGAAGTCAGTGGTTCAGGGCGGGTTACAATAAAACCAATTAGAATGTGATAAAACCGCAATTACAACTAATTAGTCAAAGTTACAAATACGATTCCAATACAAATCTACTTCCCCAACTAATCCGTGCCTCATCTCCAGCCACCAAAAGCTCATCTCAGCAAAAATGTTTCATGCTTTGCAGGTTTAAAGCACAGTACCGTACAGATTTGGCTGAGCATTTGGCAGGTAGGGGTTGTGGGTAGGGCTTTGTAAAAACATGTTTTTATGTATTATTATTTTATTTATTATGTTACCTGTCCTAAGCCTTCAAGCAAGGGTGGGATATAAAATTTGAATTTGACAGAGGAATTTGACAAACGACTGCTTGTTGGACGCCCTGCTTATTCTGCCACGGAGATGCCATGTGTCCCCCATTTCCTGCAGCCAACCGGTGCTGTCTTTCTACAGTTTACACAAGGTCACTGCTGCCATATGTGCCATGGACTTTGACTACAGATTTAGGTGTGATGAATCCTTCCGGAACCTGCTTCAAGTACTCACCAGCCAGTTTACTGGAATGAATTGCATGTGGGATTTGTCTGCAGTCATTATCTGTATGGCAGGCATGGGGTCTCTGACTTACACTGAGCTTTCTTTGTTGTATGGGCTGAGCTCATGGATTCTTTCAGCTTGAGTTTCCAGCTCATGCTCTCATTCAGCTTGGGCTGGAATTCTCATTGTTCTGTCAGTAAGGAAGGTGGATACAGGCTGAGGGCGCTCAGCTGCGAGAATACCAAAGTCTTCATATGCCCAAAAGCCACAAGAACACACACATGCACGTGCACCCCTTGGAAGCATCTCCCAGACTGAGCCTCGCCCCTCCTGCTTTGTGATTGGCTGGCAGAACCGACACTCTGCAGCCCTGGCTGCTGAGATTTTGAGGAGCAGCCGTGATTCAGCTGCTGAGACTCAGATGCAATGAACCAAGGGTGTTTTCCGACATGATCGAAAGAGTACTTACGAGTTCGGGTGGTGGGACATGCATGCAAATTAGGTGCAGCTTTGATTATTAACTATATTATTATTATTAACAAGCATTTATATAGCGCAAGCAATGTACCTGGTGCTTTACAAAGTAATTGAATAGACATGGTCCCTGCCCCTAGGGCTTACAATCTGAGAGACCGGGGGAGGGGACGAATGTCGGAAAAGCGCCCTGCACATGATTGAAACTTTTCGGAGCACTGACAAATGCGCTTTACTGAGCTTCAAAACCCACCTCGGTAAAGCGTGTTTGTCAGTGCTCGAAAAGGCTTCAATCATGTGTGGGACGCCTTTCCGACATAATCAAAGCTGTGTCTTCTTTGCACCGCTCAAACTTGTAAGTACACTTTTGATCACGTCAGAAAGTGCCTAAGACACAGGCTCAATAAGGCAGCACAGGGCTGCATTTGAACTGTCCGAGAGCCACCTGTGGTTCCTGAGCCACAATTTACTCACTCCTGATATTAGCAAAGTCCTTAATGAGTGACTAAAAGCGTTTGCAATTGAAACAGCCACCTCTGTCTGAGGCCGGCCATGGGGGCATGGGACATCCAGCTGGCACCCCAGTCTGGACTTCTGAGTTTGGAGCGGGCTGAGGGTGCTGCCTGCTTCAACCTAGAGGAAGAAGAGGCTGCTGGCTCCTTAGGGACAGCGGGGTGGCTTTCCAGGTGTTTCAGAGACTGGGATCCTAGGGATGCTGATAGCCTGGCCCCAGGTTCTGGCTCTGATCTGCCCACCTTCCCCGACTCACCACGGTGCACTTGGCTGCTCCGGGGCTGCAGAGACGAACGCGGCAGTGCAGATACACCTGCTCCAAGTCGGGGATGAACTCAAAGATGTTGAAGGAGAAGCGGCCGAGGGTGGAGACTCCGTCCTCCTCAATAGTCACCGTACCGTCGTGGGGGTTGGGGCACCTGGGTTAGAAATGGAGCAGAATGCGCTGAGGGGCTAGTGGGGGGAAGTCAGTGATTTGGATACTGGAGGGGCCAGGCCCTCCTCTCCTCTCCTCTCCTCTCACAGGAGCATGTGCTGCTCCCTAGCTCCTCAGGGCCAGTTTTGCAGACTCCACAGTGGCCTCCGTATGCTCTCATTTTTTAAAGCCCCCCATGCCTGGAACTCCCTCCCTGTCCACATCCGCCCTGTCTCTTATACACATCTAGATGTGCACATTTCCAGTGTCCATAATTGACCTATTTTATTTATTTAGACTTCAACCTAGAAGTCAGTGGTTCAGGGCGGGTTACAATAAAACCAATTAGAATGCGATAAAACGGCAATTACAACTAATTAGTCAAAGTTACAAATACGATTCCAATACAAATCTACTTCCCCAACTAATCCGTGCCTCATCTCCAGCCACCAAAAGCTCATCTCAGCAAAAATGTTTCATGCTTTGCAGGTTTAAAGCACAGTACCGTACAGATTTGGCTGAGCATTTGGCAGGTAGGGGTTGTGGGTAGGGCTTTGTAAAAACATGTTTTTATGTATTATTATTTTATTTATTATGTTACCTGTCCTAAGCCTTCAAGCAAGGGTGGGATATAAAATTTGAATTTGACAGAGGAATTTGACAAACGACTGCTTGTTGGACGCCCTGCTTATTCTGCCACGGAGATGCCATGTGTCCCCCATTTCCTGCAGCCAACCGGTGCTGTCTTTCTACAGTTTACACAAGGTCACTGCTGCCATATGTGCCATGGACTTTGACTACAGATTTAGGTGTGATGAATCCTTCCGGAACCTGCTTCAAGTACTCACCAGCCAGTTTACTGGAATGAATTGCATGTGGGATTTGTCTGCAGTCATTATCTGTATGGCAGGCATGGGGTCTCTGACTTACACTGAGCTTTCTTTGTTGTATGGGCTGAGCTCATGGATTCTTTCAGCTTGAGTTTCCAGCTCATGCTCTCATTCAGCTTGGGCTGGAATTCTCATTGTTCTGTCAGTAAGGAAGGTGGATACAGGCTGAGGGCGCTCAGCTGCGAGAATACCAAAGTCTTCATATGCCCAAAAGCCACAAGAACACACACATGCACGTGCACCCCTTGGAAGCATCTCCCAGACTGAGCCTCGCCCCTCCTGCTTTGTGATTGGCTGGCAGAACCGACACTCTGCAGCCCTGGCTGCTGAGATTTTGAGGAGCAGCCGTGATTCAGCTGCTGAGACTCAGATGCAATGAACCAAGGGTGTTTTCCGACATGATCGAAAGAGTACTTACGAGTTCGGGTGGTGGGACATGCATGCAAATTAGGTGCAGCTTTGATTATTAACTATATTATTATTATTAACAAGCATTTATATAGCGCAAGCAATGTACCTGGTGCTTTACAAAGTAATTGAATAGACATGGTCCCTGCCCCTAGGGCTTACAATCTGAGAGACCGGGGGAGGGGACGAATGTCGGAAAAGCGCCCTGCACATGATTGAAACTTTTCGGAGCACTGACAAATGCGCTTTACTGAGCTTCAAAACCCACCTCGGTAAAGCGTGTTTGTCAGTGCTCGAAAAGGCTTCAATCATGTGTGGGACGCCTTTCCGACATAATCAAAGCTGTGTCTTCTTTGCACCGCTCAAACTTGTAAGTACACTTTTGATCACGTCAGAAAGTGCCTAAGACACAGGCTCAATAAGGCAGCACAGGGCTGCATTTGAACTGTCCGAGAGCCACCTGTGGTTCCTGAGCCACAATTTACTCACTCCTGATATTAGCAAAGTCCTTAATGAGTGACTAAAAGCGTTTGCAATTGAAACAGCCACCTCTGTCTGAGGCCGGCCATGGGGGCATGGGACATCCAGCTGGCACCCCAGTCTGGACTTCTGAGTTTGGAGCGGGCTGAGGGTGCTGCCTGCTTCAACCTAGAGGAAGAAGAGGCTGCTGGCTCCTTAGGGACAGCGGGGTGGCTTTCCAGGTGTTTCAGAGACTGGGATCCTAGGGATGCTGATAGCCTGGCCCCAGGTTCTGGCTCTGATCTGCCCACCTTCCCCGACTCACCACGGTGCACTTGGCTGCTCCGGGGCTGCAGAGACGAACGCGGCAGTGCAGATACACCTGCTCCAAGTCGGGGATGAACTCAAAGATGTTGAAGGAGAAGCGGCCGAGGGTGGAGACTCCGTCCTCCTCAATAGTCACCGTACCGTCGTGGGGGTTGGGGCACCTGGGTTAGAAATGGAGCAGAATGCGCTGAGGGGCTAGTGGGGGGAAGTCAGTGATTTGGATACTGGAGGGGCCAGGCCCTCCTCTCCTCTCCTCTCCTCTCACAGGAGCATGTGCTGCTCCCTAGCTCCTCAGGGCCAGTTTTGCAGACTCCACAGTGGCCTCCGTATGCTCTCATTTTTTAAAGCCCCCCATGCCTGGAACTCCCTCCCTGTCCACATCCGCCTTGCCCCCTCCCTTCATACCTTCAAATCTCTCCTTAAAACTCACCTCTTTCGCTCTGCTCTGTGTGACTCTTTATCCTGCTGAGCCACTATTCCTATACCTACGATCTGTTTACCCTTATCCTTGCAACATGGACCTGCCTGCTGTCATTCTCATCGTAACCAAGCCAAGTACGTGCACTTGAGACCTCGCATCTTCATGAATGTTAGACCCCTTGTCTCTCCCTCTGTTCCCCTTCCTAAGTCTCTCCCCCAGCTCCTGTCTCTCAGACTGTAAGCCCTAGGGGCAGGGACCGTGTCTATTTTATTACTTTGTAAAGTGCCAGGTACACTGCTGGCGCTATATAAATGTTTGTTAATAATAATAATAATAATAATAATAATAAAGCAACTGGTCTAACTTTCCCTCCCAGAGCTGGGGATAGTGCCCAAGAGTCCTTGCTGTCAGCCCCCAGCTCTACTCGCTAGATCCCGCTCCTCTTTCAGAGGCAGGGACAACATCCAGGCGTGCTGGCTTCAAGCTTCCCTGCTCTAACCCACTAAAACCCTCCACCCTTTCCGGAGCTGGGAACAGAACCCAGGAGTCCCGGCTCCCACCCCCTTGCTCTAACCGGCAAACCCCTTCTCTTTCAGAGCCAAGGGCAGCACCCCCAACCTGTTAAAACCCCACACTCGAACTGACATGAGTAGCTCACTTGCTACCCCACATTTTGGGGTAGTCTATCGGGTGCCTGAATGGTCCCCGGGTACGGAATTGGGCATCTGATTACCTGAAATACCGAGTATCGCTGTTACTCATTTACTTTTTTACCAATGGGGATATCCGTTATACTTCCGTTTTTGCGGGTACTCCTTTCAGGTCTACCCCCCACCTGTTCCAGTGCTGGGAAGAGAACCAACCCAGACGTCCTTGCTCCCAGGTCCCTGCTCTAGGCAACCTCCTAGTCTGAACTGGAAGTATCATCGGCTTACTGGTTGGTGATGAGATCCCACCGAATGCTGGAGGAGGGGTCTCTCTCTGGCGTGGCCCAGCATGACGACAAGGTCAGCACAAACTGGCCAGGATTCATCCCTGAAAGGCTGATGCCCACGTAAATCCGGTTGTCGATGGTGAGCAGGATGGGGCTCTGGGTGAAGGGACTGCTGTAGAGGGGGTCTTGATACAAGGCCATAGTGGTCTGGTAGCTTCCTTGGCCAGAGGGGAGAGTTGTGTTAACCACACTGTGGAAGACGACAAAACAGAAGAAAGTTATAACAGCCATCTTTATATAGCACCCCCCTGCCATGGCACTCGGCGTGTGTCACATAGAACAAGTTTAACACAATGTTTAACCCTCACAAAAACCCTGTGAGGTAGGTTAGGCTGAGAGAACAATGTGACTGGTCCAAGGTCACCCAGTGAGTTTTGGGGCAAGGCAAGACTTGAACCAGGACTTCCCTCTACCTTGCGGTCCAGGCACTGCACACTTAGCCACTACACCACACTGGCTCTATTATAACGTGCTGCAGAGACTGGAGTGGAGTAGGTCAGTGCCTCAGCTGCAGGGCCGGGATCATGGGCTCCTGGAACAGTGGGCAAAGCAGCTTCAGGATCCACAGAAATGAGGATCAGCTTGATGGGCACGGGTGCCGAAACTGGCCTGTGAGAACCAGTGTGTTGGAAAAGGGAAGAGGAGCCAGGAATCCTGGACGGGAGCTCAGCCTCTGCCCCGCCCGGCCAATCGTACTCACTCCTGGATGGGCTGAATGGCTGTCTCCATAGAGAGGTTGATGCTCAATGGGTAGGCGCAGGAGAAGTGCAGGAAGAGTAGCCTGTCCCTGCTGATCACCCCTCCGTAGGTGTTCTCCACGCGGCCCCGTACCTCGTTGGAATAGATGGCATGGGTGGTGTTGACCTGTTTGGGGCAGCAGCAGCGGTGAGACCCTGGCTTCTCTATGCCAGTTGCAGAGCAAGGAAGGTTGGCCATGTCCACCCCATTGCGATAGGGATGGGGAGAGGAACAGATCTTACCATCCCACATTGCGTGGCACCCTCTCCTAGCAACGCTGCCTGGCAACACCCTCCCTCCTCTCACAGTCTGCGTGCAATTGGGCAGAGGACCCTGCTCAGCCAATGGGAGTCTGTAGCCTGGGTTATGTAGGGGCTGGGAGAGGATAGGTGTAATGGCCTCTTGTGGCCCTAATCTCCTCACTTTATCCCCTCCTACTGTCCCCATCCTGATGGTGCAATCCTTTGCCGTTAAAGTCAATGGAAAAACTCTCATTGACTTTAATGGAGGAGAATTGTCTTGCCCGTCACCGACACACAGGGTGTGTGTGTGTGGGTGTGTGCCCAGGCTCTGTGTGTGTGTGTGTGTGTGTGTGTGTTTGTGTGTGTGCGCACATGTATAGCTGAGGGAGTGGGGTAGCAAAAGACCATGTGAAGTTGGCCCAGATTCTCAGTTACAAGCAGGCCCTGTTACAGCACTCGTACAGCATAAGGGTCTGTTCACACAAAACAGGATTAGTTTACTCAGGAGGAAAAAGCCATTCATGTGAGCTCTCTAACCTGGGGTTCACCTAACCCCCTCTCAGTGTTAGCAGTCACTTAGGCCACATTCCCACACACAGTTAAATCAATTTATTAAGTCCTTAACTTGCTTGTTCATTCTATTCTACTCAAGAGAAGGAGGCGATTATGTAC
This sequence comes from Sphenodon punctatus, assembly GCA_003113815.1. NCBI lineage: Eukaryota > Metazoa > Chordata > Lepidosauria > Sphenodontia > Sphenodontidae > Sphenodon > Sphenodon punctatus. The sequence goes on from QEPC01013820.1 coordinate 712,351, forward strand.
TCTGGAATAATCAGGAGTAGGTACTCCCCATCGCTTTCTAAAACGAAGTATCTTGTAATGTGAATCCTTTCCGTGTTTGGTTGGTGAACACGGCCTGCAAATCCTGCGCAGGCTGCAACGCAAAGCGTCTCTCCTGCTGAGAACTCTATGGAATTCATTCCAGAATGCTTTGTATGCAAGGCACGATGGGATGTCATTGTGCATGCACTTCCATAACATGGCCACTGGGGGCAGATGGCAGCGGTACTACCTCGGTTTAGGAGGGGTGAGACATCAGGGCAATTACCAGCTACCAGATTTACCGGTTACCGGATTTTTAAAAACCAGATTGCCAGATTTGTACCAGTTTACCGGTACCGGATTTGTTCCATTGATTCCAATGGGGAACTGTCCCCATTGAAATCAATGGAAAAAAACACAAAAACCCTCCCCCCCCTCCCAGACTGTGCGGGTGGAAGGGGGGGCACCCCCCACCCACCCTGCCCAGCTTGGATTTAAAAAAAATTGTTTTTTAACCCTAAGTCCCTACTAGTGCGGGCTCCGGGCTGCCGCCGCCCACACCAGCAGGTACTAGGGTGATCCTTGGGGTGGGGGGTGGTTTAACACACACCCCACCCCAGGGATCACCTACCTCCCCACCCAGGGATCACCTACCTTGCGCTCCGGGCGGCGGCGGCGGCGGTCTGACTCCGGTGGCTTCAGCGCTGGCTGTGGCTGCCGGCTTCACCGCTACTAGGTCTTCCGGGGAAACCTGGAAGTTCACCGGAAGGCCTAGTAGCACTAAAACCGGCAGCCACAGCCAGCGCTGAAGCACCGGAGTCGGACCGCTGCCGCCCGGAGCACAAGGTAGGCGATCCCTGGGTGGGGAGGTAGGGTGATCCCTGGGGTGGGGTGGGGTGTTAAACCACCCACCACCCCAGAGATCACCCTAGTACAACCGTACCTACCTGCTGGTGTGGGCTCTGGGTCGCCGGCGGCGGCCCGGAGCCCGCACTAGCAGGGACTTCGGGGGATTTTTTTTTTTAAAAAAAGCCAGGCTGGGCAGGGTGGGTGGGGGGTGTCCCCCCTTCCACCCACGCAGCCTGGACTGGGGAGGGAAAGTGGGGTGTTTTTTTTGAATGGCCACAATGTAAAAAATCCAGTATGGGGAATCCAGTAAACGGGCCGGATTACCGGGTTTAATCCAATACTGCCGGTACACCAAATACTGGCAAGCGAACATTACCGAAGGGACTTACTAAAACCTGAAAAATTGCTTCAACTTTGATTAAATCAGTTTAATTTTGTACATGCGAATGTGGCCTGACACACTGGCGGTTCAAGTGTAACGGCGTTTGGCTGTGCATATATAGCCATGACAGCGTATGGAGCCAGGAGGCATGATGATAAGAAATGGCAGGAGGTTGGGCCTGATTCTCCGTTACAAGGAGGCCCCTGTTACAGCACTCCTACATCGTAAAGGCCTCACAGGCAACAGTATTAGTTTATGTGAGGAGCAGGCTATGGCTCTTTAAGGCCAGCCTGCCCATCAGTGTAACCCCGCCCTTCGGAGAGATATTAAAAAAATGGAAGTTAGGAAGATGAGCCGTGGTCAGTGGCAAGCTGTAAGAGAGGGGAGCCTGGGGGCTAGAGGGCTCGAACTGGGAGCTGGCCAGCCTACTCAAAGTAAGTGCAGAAGCTTGACAGAGGAGCCGGTCAAACCAGCAGAATAGAGAGCCAGTCGAGCTCAGGTGCCCAGGGATAAAGGAAGCCCAGAGGTACAAATCCCAAGCCCAAGCAGCAAGGGGAAGACAGTAAACTGGGTGAAGGTGTCCTTTGTGCTAGTGCCAGCTACTTTATTGGAGAACCCAGAGAGTGAAAGGAGAAGGGCGGCCCTGATCCTGCAAGGAAGTAGCAGAACAAGTGGGTGCATCCTTCAGAGTTTATTGGGGGGGGGCATTCATGTGTCCACTCAATTGCCCCCCACTCAATGTTAGCGGATAAGAGTGTAGCGGTCACATACTTTGTGATAATTTACCTCCAAGGTTAAGTGCCTCCTGGGTTAAATAACCCACAGGAGTCTTAATCCCATTTACACCTATTTGAAGAGACTGTGGCTTTCCCCCTACCTTCACTGTGGTCCCACAGGTCCTTTGCACGGTATCAAAGTAGAAGAGGAGCCTGTCTCCGATTAAGGTGCCTGTGCAACTGGGGTCAGCCAGGTGCAGGCCCTCCGAGGGGAAGCCATCGGCGAAAAGAAGGCAGCGGGAAAGGGAGACAGAGCTATTGCTGCCCCTGCAGCTCAACCGAGAGTCTGGAAGGAGAAAGGTCACTTGTTCAGGGAAGAGTCTATCCCATGGGGTTTATGCTGTGCATGTCTCACGAATAGGGCTTTGTCCCAAAGTCTCCGGATTCCATGGGAAGCCCCAATTTCACTTGCTGAGCCAATAGTGCCCCCAGTGACCCAGAGAAACTGGGGCTTCCGATGGCCTCCAGGTTAGAAAGCCCCTTCTGATGCGGCTCCAGCCCGATGGAGGCGTGCCATAGAATCACAATGCCCTGTTATGGGCAAAATGATGAGTGCGCCATGTGCCAGGATGAAACTGCAAGACGCGGCAACCCTAGGGACAGTCCCCTCTGATGTGCACCCAGCCCCTCTAGGTGGAAGCCTATTGGGGTAGGTGGGTGATAATCCTGTTCCGAAAGGGAGCTGCAGTCCAGACTCTGCTTCTGGTGAGAGCGGCAGGAGCTCATGTAGGGACAGGAGGCAGGCGCGGAGGTTGGAAGAGCTGTGAGCAGCGCACCGTGCTCTAGCGCCATCCTCCTCCGTCTCTCCCGACAGCTTCATCGATACAGCTTGCTTTGGTCCGCCTCTCCAGGAAACGAGCCCATGGTCAGGCTACTTCACCCACCCCTCCTTGGGACACTTATCCCCTTTCCATAGGTCCCCATTTCCACTTCTCTTCCCCAACCCCCCTCCTCCAGGGTTTGGGGCCTTCAGCTCTGAGAAGTAATGCCACCTGCTAAGCCTTGTGAGGGGATTCCCCAAAGGCCAGGGACTGGCTGCCAGTCAGCAGGGCTGGACTTAGCGCGAGTTGCCTAGGGGTGCTAAAATCCTGCTTCCCCCTCCCCGGAGCTCTGGTGCGCTCACGGGCTGCCGTCTGAGGCAGGGAGGGAGACAGTGGTGGCATCCAGCACAGGAGCAGAGTCTCCACCTCCGTGCTCAGCACCACCACAAAGCGCATTTGCGGGGGAGCTTGGGGGTAGAACAGGGCTTCTCCACATGGGGATGGACGGGGGAATCCCCCCTCCAGCCTGCGACGGCAAGTGTGAGGCAGTGCAGTTTTGGTGGGGGGAGGGGGTGCCGTGACTGGGCGGACGTGGGCCCAAGAACAGAAGCCCCCAACCCCCAAAATCTGCTCCACCTGCCACAAAAAAAAATCTGCCATCCTAGGCAGGTGCCTATGTTGCCTGCCCCTAAGTCCAGCCCTGCCAGTCAGTGTTCGGAATCCGTGCAGAGAGGGGACTGTCTGGACCCCAGAGTAATCCAGACCAAAAATTCTTTACTCTTCCAAGAGTGACTATGTTTGGCATTTAGGTGACTCTCCCAAGGACATGATTGGGGAAGAAATCAGGCTCTGGCTAACCCTGGCTCTTCTGTGGGAGGGGAGTGTCAAAGAAGTTCAAATCGCTCCACAACTAAGCTCCCCCTTACCTCTTGGACCTAATCTCCCTACGCACTCCTGCACGCGCTCTACGCTCTTCCTCTGTCCCCTCCCTCACTCTCCCTCGTTTCTCCTGCTCACCTAACCGTCTTCGACACTTCTCCCTCGCTGCCCCCCATGCCTGGAACTCCCTCCCTGCCCACATCCGCCTTGTCCCCTCCCTCCGCTCCTTCAAATCCCTCCTCAAGACCCACCTTTTCCTCGCCGCCTTTCCCAATGCCTGCTAGTCGTTCCCCATATACTTACTGTCAGCCCTCCTCTGCAGACTGCTCTACCAACCTCTTTGTAACCAAGCCAAGTACACGCACCTGAGACTTCACATCCGCCTGAATGTTTGTTTGTCTTCTCCTGTCTCTCCCACTGTCCCCTCTCCCTGTCTCCCCCTTGTCTTTTAGATTGTAAGCCACAGGCAGGGACCACGTCTAATTCTATGGTCTGTACAGCACCAGGTCACACGATTGGTGCTATATAAATGTTTATAATAATAATAATAATAATAAAGAAGGTCACATCAACATCCAGCCTTACACTAGCTCCATGAGAACCCATGGTGCATGGAGCAATCTCCTTCGGGAGCGTAGGCTTGCGTGGCAAAAGACCTAGAGAACTTTGCTACCTGAGTTTCAAAGCAGAAGGGGGGGGGGGGGGGAGAGATTGTAGGCTCCAATTTCCTCTTTACCGTAATCGGCCCTTTTGACGGCATCATAATCTTTGTAGCAGTAGCAGCCCCATTGGCCTTTCTGCTCTCCGCACCACTCATTGGGCCCACAGGCCAGGTCGATGCAGGGGTCAGTCAGAGCTAGAGAGAGAACGAGAATCTTTTAATGACAGGAATGATCACATTCGTATCTATCTGCCTATATCTGCAACCACTCTTTCTCTCTAATATACTGCATCTGTAGGAAGATTCCTGAAATAAAATCTGACATTTCTCTATTGTTTTTCAGCTTAAAACACTTTGCAAAGTATATACAGCATTCATATCTACCTACATTCTAGTGACCGACAAGAGACAAGCCCTTCCCTCTTGGCCAATAAGCTCCACCCCTTTGTGAATAAGCCCTGCCCCCTTGTGGACTCACACACACATGCATACCTCCCAACATTTCAAGTGCACATAGAGCGGGGGCGCTCAACTCGATTTGTGCCGAGGGCCGGAAAATTTGGTTTGGGTGGCCCTGCCCCAATTTTGCATAATACCACCCCCAATTTGCATAACCCCACCCACTGGCACTGCTGGGGCCGGAGATCCGGAGATCCGGGTGGCAGAAATGGCAGTGAAGGGCTCGCTTGGGTGAAGACATCAGTGGCAGCAGGAAGCTGGAGCCGGGGAGGAGGAAGGATCCAGCCAGCACCTTTAATAGACTTGCTGCATGGAGGAAGGAGGGTTTCGCACCAGTGCAGGGGCTGGAAGAAAGGTGATTGCCAGACCAGGAGGAGGCATGGTGGGCTGCAGGAAAGATCTTTGCGGCCAGTGGGAGTCAGGCTGCAGGGAAGGTCTTTGCGGGCCACATGCGGCCCCTGGGCCGTACTTTGTGCAGCCCTGACATAGAGGGACAGAAGCTTCTTTGCTGATCATTCTACTTAGGTCGCTTTTTAACAGGGGCGCTGAAGCGCCTCCTGAACGCCGCGTTAAAGCAAAGCCGCTGGAAGTGATGTGTTCCCCATTGCTGCGGTGGTGGTGGCGGGAGACACGGAGCTTTCGAGCGGCGCGCTCTGAAAGCCAGAAAATTCAAGTCTTCAGCGCTGCTCGTTAAAAAGCGGTGTTAGTTGGGATTTTTTTCCCCCACCATCTCCTCATCGTTTACTTAAGGGCTTTTCCTGGGAGACAACCAGGAAAGAGGTGCCTGAGGCCTGAAAGCTGCTCTCTCTCTCTCCTGAAATAGGAATTGACCTCCTGAAAGAGGGCCAGTGGGATTCAGCACCCAAAGAGGGTTCGGGGTGCGATGTCACCAGTATGCTGATGACACTCAGCTGTACCTCTCGTTTTCTACCGACCCAGACCCTGCTGTCTCGGTGCTATCCCAATGTTTGGAGGCCGTGGCGGATTGGATGCGGCGGAGCAGACTGAAGCTCAACCCAGATAAGACGGAGGTGATGGTGGTGGGGAGGGCGAAGGGGGTGGTGGCCCCCCTGATTGGGGGGGTTTGCCCCCCTGTAGCTCAGCAGGTCCGGAGTCTGGGGGTCATATTGGACGCAGGCCTGCGGCTGGAGCAGCAGGTGGAGGCAGTCGCGAAGGCTGCCTTCCGCCAGCTTTATCTGGTACGTAGGCTGCGTCCGTATGTCTCTGGCCCGGACCTGGCCTCCCTCATCCATGCCTTCGTCACCTCGCGACTCGACTACTGTAACGCGCTCTACGTGGGGCTTCCCTTGTTCCTGGCCCGGAGGCTGCAGCTGGTGCAGAATGCGGCGGCCCGTCTTCTTACGGGGACGGGTCGCCGGGAGCACATTACACCGGTGCTCCGAGCGCTGCACTGGCTGCCGATAGTGTGCCGGGCCAGGTTCAAGGTCCTAGTAATGATCTATAAAGCCCTATACGGCCTTGGCCCCTCTTACCTTAGGGACCGCCTCGCCCTTCGCGCCCCGGAACGACTCCTGCGGTCTGCCGGGGGTGCCCTCCTGGAGGTCCCCCGTGTTAAGCGGGGGGCCACGATGGAGCGGGCATTCTCGGTGGTAGGGCCGCGGCTGTGGAACTCCCTTCCGGAGGAAGCTCGCCTGGCCCCAAGCCTTTTGACATTTCGGCGGAACTGTAAGACCTGGCTGTTTGCCCAGGCCTTTGGGAGGGGGGGGGGGGGTGATTTTTAATCCCCCACCTGTATATTTATTTTTATACCACCCTGTTTTACTGATATGTTTTATAATTGTATTTTAAATGTTTTAAATGGTTTTTATTGTTGTTAACCGCCCCGAGCTGCTGTGCAGGATGGGGCGGTATAGAAATTTACTAAATAAATAAATAAAATAAATAAATAAACTGAGACCGTTGGGAGGGTAGGAGAATTTCCTAAATGCGGAGCTGGCCCTGGCCCCAGTTTAACAGGCTGCACAGGGATCACTTCCCCGGCTCTGAGGTGCATTAACTGTATAAGATGCATCCCATAATACTACAGAACACTACTTCTCAAACTTTAAAAAATCACATTCCCCTTCTCTACAGCACTCAGCGCTGTCACCTATCCACCTGCTTCCTCTCTCCCATCCTGCCCTGGTCCTTTCTCCCGCTCCCTGTCCCCCATTCCTCTGACCCACCCTTGCTTCAGTTATAATAACGGGTATTATCTTGGGTATTATAATAGCCCATTTTTGTAACGTGGGAAAGCGGAGGTGGAGGGAGATTTCCCAAATGCTGCCTGTTTTGCTCCCTTCAAGAACATGGATTTTGATTGGTAGCTGTGGCAGCAATCAGCATTCATGTTACAGTGCTGGACGATGGGGTCACTACCCTTTTGGAAATGCTCCCTGACTCAGCGTTGCCTCTTCTTGTGCCCCACCTGCTCCCCAGTTTGAGAATCACTGCTGTAGGTCACTAAGAGTTGGGAAGTGAAGGAGATTCGTGTGCGCAATTGAAAGCGCAGGAAGGATTTGACGAGTACCTGAGGGGAGATTTGGCCAGGAAGTCCTTGGTACCGCTACGGTTGTCAGATCGTCCTGGTTGGGGAACTTGAGGCTGTTTTTTATTTGGCCCCTTTCCTATTCCTGGGTCTAGCCCCTGCCCTTCTTCCAGCACCGAAAGAGCGAGCTCAGGGGAAGGGAGCCAGAGATGAGGGTTTGCACTCAAGGACTGGGGGTGGAGCCTCCCTTTTCCTCCTCCATCCTGAGCTCACGCCATGAAGCAACCCTGTCCCTAACTCAGTCCTCTATGGCTTGCAGAGATTGAACCAATTTTCAGAGTGGCCTGCAGGAAAGGAAAGGCTCTCCACTCTCGGTTAAGGGATGCCCCCTTATTTTAAGGGAACTTCCCTTATTTTAGAACCCCACCCACAGCTCCATAGTATCCCTTACTTTTGCTCCCTCCCTTCAGATACCTCCTAAAAGCCTGCCTCTTCACTGACGCTCCCTCTACTGCTGTATCAGTCAGGGCCCCCTTCTCCCCTGTAACTGAGCTAAGCACATGCCCCTGCAACTTCTCAACTTTGTGTATGTATCCTTGTCTCTCCCTTGTCTCTCCTCCCTTGTCCATCCTTGATTGTAAGCTCTTGGGGCAGGAACCCGTCTCTAATTAATGATTGTACAGTACCAGGTACATTGCCGGTGCTATATTAATACTTCAGTAATACTACTCCTACTACTACTTTTGATATTTTGGTCTGGCAACTCTACATACCATCCTGCCAAGGACCTAGCTACAATAGGGGCAGGTGGTGCAGCGGCATCTGGGTCTGTGGGTCTGTGGGCCCCACATTCCCAGACACAGGAAAGGAGAGGAGGGGGGGCATTCTATGTTCTGCACTTGGACCCACCCCAGCCTTGTTACGCCTCTTAACTATTGCCACAAGAGCCCTGAGGTTTCTTAATGCCCACGAGCGGCCAGAAGCTTGTTTTTCCATGTCACTCAAATTATTGAACTTAACTGCAGTAACATAAATAAATGGATTTATTAATTTGGTATATCTATTCCAGAAATATAATAAATAAATGAATAAATGTCCGAAACTTCCTCATTCCCAATCTCAATGAGTCTCAAGAACTGGCTAGCAGCTGTAAGAGATCCACACTCACAACACTGAGCTGCTGTTCTCCATTGGCCAACATGGATCCCGTGAAGGCTGCACATCTCTTCGTAGGAAGAAAGGGCCATGCACAGCATCCCATTGGCGGTGCTGTAGTGGCACATGTCGTACAGGCAGGAGGAATAAAATGGAGCAGGGTCTACGTGCCAGTGGCATTCGGCAAAAGGTCCAGTTTGACTAACCAGGGTCCCACAGAACACTTCAAATTCCTGGGGTTTTTTGCATAGCTTAGGGGGATCCATGTCATCCAAGCACCTGAAAGGAAAGGCAGTCGGTTGTACTCTCTGCAGGACCAGGGGATCCACCCTGACACCCTAGATAAAACCTCCATTAATTGCCACAAACCATTTTTGAACGGAGCAGTTCCACGGCCAAAGATCTAGACTATGCTTGTCACCTCCCGTCCTGGCTACTGCAACTCCCTTCTTATTGGTCATCCCTACTGTCACCCGGACTCACTTCTGTTCAACACTCCACTTAGGGTTACCATGCAGCCCTGCAACCGGTATGTCTCATAAGTGTCCTCTAAAAATGTGTATATATGGCCACCCTAATTCCACTGTCAAGGTCATCCATCTTTCCTGCTGCTTTGACCCCTCCACTGGCTCCCTCTCCCCCTTCGCATTTAGTACAAACTTCTTGTCATCGCCTTCAAGGTTCTCCATGACCTCCTTCCTTCTGGCCTTTCTGCTCTCGTTTCCTACTCTGTCCCTACCCAGGAACATCACTTCTCCTCTGTCACCACCCTCACCTGCCCAGTTTCCTGCTTCCTAAACTGTCTGTGCCCCTTCTCCCATACTGACCCCTGTGCCTGGAACTCCCTCTCTGAGCATATACTCTACTGCTCCCTCCTTCCTTAAGAAACCTCTTCCATATGCTTTCCCTAGCTCCTCATCCCCATAGATTGCTCATTGATGCTTTTCTTTAGACTGTCTTATCCTCCAGGATCCCCTTCCTACCTTGTCACTGAGCTAGGCACGTGCACCTGCGACTTCTCAACTTCATGAGTGTATCCCGGCCACTCCCTGTGTTCCGCTCCCCCTTCTCTCCCTTCCCTTGTCTATTGTAGTTTGTAAGCTCCTTGGGGCAGAGACCTGTCTGTAATTGTGACTGTCCAATGCCAAGATAATACGGTTTGCCGTGTTGCTCCCAAATATAGGCAATAGAGACAAAGTAGTACAGTGATATCTTTTATTGGACCAACTACAGTTGGTGGAGGTGTGCAAGCTTTCAGATCTCACAGATCCAGATTTAATTTAGGTTAAATCCACATTTAATCCAGACTTGCCTGATGAAGGACCCTGTGAGGTCTGAAAGTTTGCCTGCCTCCACCAACTGGAGTTGGTCCAAAAAAAAGAGATCACTGTAGGACTTTGTCTCTGTTGTTCAATGCCAGGCATCTAGTGTTGGTGTAATCATACTACTAATGGGGCTGGGCTCCTGTCTTTCAGTAGGATGACCCCATGGTTTGGCATGGCTGTGCAAGCCATGGCACCTGAGCATTGCAGAGTGCTCACATGCACCTGGCTGGGCTGGTGTCCGATTTCCAGGTGTTGCCGAACTCTGTATCGTTCCGGGCTCTTGTCCCGTTGGGTAGAGTTTTATCATCCTCTCGGACACCATTAAAGTTCCCGCACATCCCGCACAGCTGCTCCCGGTACTCTGCGCCCACGCGGACAAAGAGAGTGTGGCGGCCATTAAATCTGATCTCCACATTGGCAGCGGTCTTTATTGTCACCATATTTTTAATCCTAGCGATGCTGCCGAAAGGTTCCAAGGCGTGTGGCAGAGGCACTCTCTCCCGGTTAACCTTAAAGGAAAGTAGAATTGGGGGCAGTCAGTGCGGCAGCTAGACCAGCGAATGGGTCACAAGGGCCACCTAGACGATATGACTGGTGGCGCTCCCATTTAGACTTGTCACCTCTTTGGATCTGACCCAGAGTCTTCAGTAGGGAAGCCCCAGTTTCTCCATCTCATCCTGGGGTGCCTGTGGCTCATCTGGAGAATCAGGGCTTCTAGCGGCAGCCATGTCAGAAAGGGGGTGGGCCATAGGGATGTTTCTGCCACCTTTCCAATGTAGCCCCGCCCACATGGAGTGCTATGATGTCATAACATTCCACGAAGGTGGGGTTATGTCAGAAAGGGGGCTTGACCACTCCTTTGCCACGCCCCTTTCTAATGTCCTGCCCTCTGCAGAGCATTGTGACATCACAATGCTCCATAAAGGGTGGGATTAGGTCAGAAAGGGGTGTGGCAATCCCTATGTCCCACCCCTGTGCTCCTGCCCCCTCTGGGTTTTATCCTCGAAGGTGGTAACATTACTCCCATTGCAGCTAGGGGGGTGCAGACGTATAACAACGGGTGGGCACCGAAAGCCATCACTATTATGGTTTGTGAAACTAATAGATGCCCAGCAGCTACAAAGCTGACCTGAGTTCCCTAGTGATGCAACACCCATCGCCGTCTTAAGCGTGAGAAGGCCAGTGAATCAGGACATAATGCTGCTGCATACAGATGCCTTCGCTAGCTGGAGACTGGTGTCATGGCGACACAAAGGCAACCAACATTACACAACGATAAAACGACGACTGCAGTTCAGAGCCCCTGGTGTTTGTGATTGGCAGCCGGTGTCCCTTCACTTAGAAACATGATGATCAGGCTATTTCCAGGACTCTACTTCCTGAATAGGAGGGTGTCAGACAGGGAGACAGACAGACACTGGCCCATCACCAGGGCCCTGTGTTTTCTACACAAAAAAATATTCTCCAACCAGGCGGCTGTATTCTGCAACCAGGAAACACAAATTCTGCAAGCAGGATAAATTAAACTAATTAACTAGATTATGCAATTTTTTTGAATGCCAGTGAGTTTCTCAGCCTACCATTATTTATTAATTAATAATAATAATTATTATAATAAACATTTATATAGCACTAGCCATGTGCTCGGCGCTGTACAGAACACAGAAATTCCATCAATATGGGACATCTCGTAGACACACGCTTCTCAGATGGTCTGTGAACTATTAAGTGGTTTTATCTCGTCAGTAGCTGTGAAGGGGGGGACCATCCCCTCAGAATATATACCAACATTTCACAGTGCTCTGCCCTCAGGCTGTGACTCGGCTCTGCCAGAGGCAATTTCTGCACTAGGTTATCAAAGTGTCAAATTCTGCAAAAACTGCTGCCATTGCAGCAGTGCAGAATTCACAGAATCCTGCCTAGGACTGCTCCATAAGACGGTGGTGACTCCTTTGGTCTATGCTGGGATTTTGTCACTGTGGATTAAGACAGCCCTGGGACAACCTGCCCTGTGGGGGAGATGGTCAGAAAAGGGTCTGCATTGGGCTTGGGATTTTAACTGAGGCTACTACTCTAGGGCAGATCTCCATTGGGTAAGATTATCCTGACATGGGCCGTTTGTAAACAGACCAAGGTGGGTGTGTGCTGGGGGAGGGGGGACCTCAGAGCCTCTGTTTTGTTGACTGGCTCTGTGGGTGGGTGATGGATGGAAGTGGGTGTGCGCTGGGAACGTGCACGTACCCCCCACCCACTGTCCATGGTTTTTCCATGGAGGCACACCCATCCCCCGCCACGGCATGTGCACAGATACACACACCGCACACCTGCCCGCACACCCAGTGGGGGAGGGGGGAGGGGGGCGTCCGTGTAAAAAAGACCTTGGTCTCCACATGTAAAGAAGCTTGTGCCCGGTACTCACCTCTACTGCTTTACCGTCCCCTAGAATGATGTGGGAGCTAACCGCCCCCCTCTCCAGCCAGATGTGCACGCGGCTCACAAAAGACACACGGGGATTCCTATGGCGCCTGTTCTCAGCTACGACCCGGAAGGAGAAGTCACCACCAGAGCTGCAGGTCCGGGAGATCTCGTAGGCGCAGGTGCCCTGGAAATGAGCTACAGCCCCATCAAAAGTGAAGTAGTGAGGGTCCCCGGTCACCGTGCAGGTGGTCAGCTGGCTCTGGCAGCCCAGCTTGCCGTCCTTCACAGCGCACTGCTGGCCGGGGTTACAGCTGGCTGGGATGCAGCGGAAACCAAAATGGCCATCACAGCTGCACCTTTGCCTGCAATCAGAGAGCCAGACAAGGTCCCCAATCTGCAGAGGTGACAGAAAGCAATGAGTTTGGCAGGATGCATTTTCAAAGGAAGTGTGTCTGCATGTGTGAATACCAGACATTAATAAAATACAAACAATCTAATAAACAGGAGAACTTTGCTTTTAGCAGGGTCAGTTCAGCTACTGATTTCACAAACATTTCAATCCTGCGTAGTCTCCTGGATAAGTGGGATCTAGTGGGTTCAAATCCTGTCTTAGCCATGAACTCACCAGGTGGCCTTGGACGACTCACTATCCTTTAGCCTCAGTTTTCCCATTTGTAAAAGGGAATAATAATGACCTACCTCCCAGGGGTGTTGTGAGGGTGAACTAGATAAGAGTTGTAAAGCACTTCGAACAGTGAAAGTGCTGCAGAAATGATAAATAATAACAATTAATAACCCTTCCTAGATTCCAGTCTCCTCTGTAGTCATGATCTTTCTGGAGGGCTCATATTTACTCTCTCTCAGAGATTTCCAAATCCAGTGTCTTCAATTTAGGCTTAAGTGGAAGATTTGATTTGGCTTTTTAATTGCCAGCACCACAAACTCTCCCTGGGATATGAAATAAAAAACAAAGATACAAACAACGCCCCGCTCCACCCCACCCCCAAAAAACCAGAGTGAGAACCAGGCTAAATAGAGGAGACACAGAGTGGGAGAGGAAACAGGCATTAAAGGAAGCCTGCACAATAGGTCGGTAACCATTTTGGATCTGGAACCCCTCCCGAATTCTTTCTGGCTTCAGCAGAGGAGTCTGTTGCCAGTGAGGAGACAGGGTAACGTCCAGCACTGTCTCCTGAATTTGACAGGCTGCAGGATTTACAGGAAGACTTTACTGCATAACTTGTGTCAGAGAAAAGCCGACAGTGAAAACAACCAGAGAGCAGATTTTAGGCCAAGGAGGGATTTAATGATCTTGGCCTGCGCACCCAGGGGAATTATTTTGGGCCTGGTAACTAAGGTTACCTTACCATGTCCCTCTGGATTTTCAGCTGGAGCGGGGTGGGGGTGGGCAGGGCTAGGGGATGCCACACCCCTTTCTGATGTAGCCCCGCCTCTTACAGAACATCGTGACGTCAGGGTGAGACCACATTGGAAATGATGTGGGAAGGGGCTGTCACGTCCCTTTCTGACATAACTCCGAACCGAAATATTGTTACCTATTATCTGAAAGACTGCCCCTCCCACTATGCCCCATCGCAATGCCATCTGCTTCAAGCAAGGGAACCCTTGGTTCCTTCAGTCTAGCTTGCTTCAGCAGCTGAAGCAAGATAAATCCACAATCCCCATTAGGAGGTTGCACCAGTTTAACACAGGTCAATTTTGAATGGATGTTGTTCAGACAGCGCAACCTTTCTAACATGGGCCAGACCTTGGGGAGCGCCTCTAATGAATTGCGGGGGGTGGGGTGGGGTGGGGGGTATGCTTCTGAAAGGTCAGCTGTTTGTGAGAATGATGATCAGTCATTAGGGTAGGAGGCTCAGGGCCGGCCTTAGCATAAGCGGGGCACAGGGCAGGGAACAAATGCGGGGCCCCTATCTTCCAGGCGCTCCCCGGCTCAGGGGAAGCTCCCCGGCCCAGGGACGGCATGCTACCTGGGCCTGGGCTCGGGGATGGGCACTCCCCTCCGCCCATCCCCAAGTCTTAGCGGCCATTTAGATCACTTACCTGATCCGCTGTCGCCGCTACCACCACCTCCAGCCTGGGCCTCACGCCAGGCTCGAAACTTCAGGCGGAGCAGGCACCAGAAGTTCTGCTGCCCCCCGCCCCCGCCTGTCACAGTCTTGGCCAGGGGAAATGAGGGAGAGAGAGGCAGAGGCCCCGCCTCTCCCTCATTTCCCCTGACTGAAACAGCCAGGCAGTTGAGGGGGCCAGCGGCATGAGGGAGAGGCGGAGCCTCTGTCTGCTTCTCCCTCACTTCCGCCAGAAGTGAGTGAAGAAGCAGAGGCCCCGCTTCTCCCTCACTCCGTAGGTGCTACCCCCTGCCTGTCAGTCTCTCGGCCAGGGAAAATGAGGGAGAGGCAGGGCCTCTGCCTCTCTCTCCCTCATTTCCCCTGGCTAAGACTGTGACAGACAGGCAGTGGAGGGGGGGCACAGAGTGTGGGAGAGGCAGGGCCTCTCCCTCTCCATACTCCTGCTGGCCCACTCCGCTGCCTGTCAGTCAGAGTCGGCTGAGGTTCCCATGCTTGCGGTCCCCGGCTCCTGGCCTGACATTGGCCGGAAGCTGGGGACCGCAAGCATGGGAACCTCAGCCGACTCTGACTGTCAGGCCAGGAGCCAGGGACCTCAAGTGCAGGGAACCTGCGGTAGAGCCGGCCCTGAGGAGGCTAGTTAGGAATCAGAAGCTTTGAGGTGAGTTTATCAATGGATGTTTTTAGACAAGCGTCTCCCCACCTGTTACCCACCCATAATGCATAGGGTCGCCACCGTCGGTCGTTTTTTACCTGACACTTCATTTTGGCCTATGGGGGCAACAGGTAAAAAACCACCACAGGTGGCAACTCTATTCATGCATGTTGCAGGGCTGCATTGGTGCCCTATGCAGCCCTGCAACATGTGTGATGGGTGGGTGATGGGTGGGAAGGCGCTTGTCTAAAAACACCCAGTGGCTTCCAGCAAAAAAAAAAAGAAAAAAGCAAAGGCAGTCCTTGCCCAAGGCAGCTCAATAGGTCTGTCATATGAGAGGATATACATAAAAGATGACAGGCGAAATGGCAGGGAAATGAAAGAGAGAGACTAGTTTTAATAACATTAGGAATTGGACGATAATGGGAACTGGCACCAAATTCCCCAAGGCCTATATGAAAAATCCCAGCTGTGCTGAATAAGAGCAGTAACTGCAGGTGCAGAGTTTAATGGGTGGCTTCCAAGAACGGGTTGGCAGTGAGTACTGATGCTTCAAGGGTACATAATTATATGTCAAGGCGCCTGACAGGTGGGTCCTGCCACATGCTCAGTGTCTAGCTGATCGCAATATTGGTGTCAAGAAGGAATTTCCCCCAGGTCAGACTGAGGGTTTTTTTTGGCCAGCTCCTGCAGCGGGGGGTGTGCGGCTCATTTGTTTGAGACATCTGGATTTTTCTTTTATAAAATGATTCCCTGTTCCTGCAGGCATTGGCGTGCTCTCACCACTCTCCATCTCCACTGGGGGCATTTTTTTTTTAAATTATAGACGCTTGTTTCTTTGTTGGCAGATTTTTCTGTGCAGGCAGTTTTGGGTAGGGTGCGTCCTGCTGTGGTGCAAGGGGGTTGGATTAGGTGACCCTTGAGGTCCCTTCCAGCCTGATGACTATTAGCGACAGGAATCTAACCTCCAATAGCTATCATAGAGCCACAGTAGTGGCTCTATAGTTACGGCAGCTGCTAGGTCTCATTGAACAGCACCTATGCTGTTCAATGAGGGCTGTTGGGGCAAAGGCTTCTGGTTGGTGACCTGTGTTTTGACAGAGCTTGTACAGCTGCAGCCGGATTAAAATTACATTTCGTGGCTGGATTCAGTGCAGGAAAGTGTCTACTTGCCCCTAGTGCTTTTTGTTGCTATAGGGTTTCTAGATTGTTTTGTAACATGGTGGCTTCGGCCAGCCCTGTTCCAGCCACAGTAGCGGTGCTTCCTCCCCTCAACAACGAATCAAAACAAGCGGCTCTGGCCGCTTCTAGAGTGCTGGCCCTTTCAGTGGGCCGAGCGCTCCTGGACAGCATGAGCGGTGTGGGCCTTTTAAAGGCCGTTGCCACAGCTGTGCCTGTCTTTTCTGTCCCAACGCCAGTTCAGCTGACTGCGGGGTGCACCGGCTGCCTTAGCGCCCCGCTCCGAGGGGAGGCCCTGTGCAGCACCTGCAGCAAGCACCCACCCACCCATCCGCCGGCCTGCCCACCCACCCAAGTCTGCAGCCTGGGTGGGGTGTGTGTGTGTGTGGAGGTGGAAGAATTACCGCCGCCCGCCTGTCTGGGTACCCCTGACCCTGTGATGCCACGGTGCCAGTAAGTAAAGATTTAGAGTCCCACTGTATGCCTCGCCGCGCGCATGTGGATGCCGGGCCCAGCCATTTTCTGAATCTGGCATGCTGGGAAATGTAGTTCCAACATGCCAGATTCAGGAAATGGCTGGACTCTGCGTGCACACACGCGCGAAGAGGCACACAGCACGTGGGACCTCCAAGCACCTGCAGGCCAGGCAGCAATAGTATAATTGCACATGGGCAGGAGGGCTGGCCCAGCCAAAGTGAATGAGCGTGTGTGCACTGTTTGAAAGTGTGTGGGGGAGAGGGGGCTGTTTGAAAGTGTGTGGGGGAGGGGCTGTCTGAAAGTGTGTTTGTGGAGGGGGCTGTTTGAAAGTGTGTTTGTGGAGGGGGCTGTCTGAAAGTGTGTGGGGGAGAGGGGGCTGTTTGAAAGCGTGTGTGTGTGTGCACTGTCTGAAAATGTGTGTAGGTTGTCTGAAAGTGTGTGGGGGAGGGGCTGCTTAAAAGTGTGTTTGTGGAGGGGGCTGTTTGAAAGTGTGTGGGTGTGCACTGTCTGAAAATGTGTGTAGGCTGTCTGAAAGTGGGGGGGGAGAGGGGGCTGTCTGAAAGCATGTGTGTGCACTGTTTGAAAGTGTGTACGTGCATGCTGTTTCAAAGTGTGGGATGGAGAGGACTGTTTCAAAGTGTGTGTGCTGTGTTTCAAAGTGTGTGGGGCAGAGGAAGCTGTTTGAAAGTGTGTGTGCAGGTACTAAGTGTGAGGGTGTGTGATGAGTGGTGAGAAGGTGCGAGTGTGATGAGAGAGTGTGTGTGTATGAGAGAGAATGAATGTGTATGTGAAAGTGAGAGAATGAGTGTGTGTAAGAGAATGAGTGTGTGTGTGAGAGAGAGAGAGACTGACTGACTGGGATGGACTGGTGCCTGGCCAGAAGGGGAGGGACACATGTAGTAAACTGTTTTACGTTTCAACAGAAGGGGAAATTACCTAAGCAAAAAACCTGCAGTTTAAGAAACTAGTTAAGGCGGCATTCCAAATTATACTCAAACTCTAACATGACAGTATATTGTCATGTTAAGGTAAATTTTAATTTTTTTTTTTACTTAACTGAAATTAAATCGCATATGCATGGTATGGTGACTGAACGATACTTATACGTGATGAAGAATGTGTGCAGTTACGTTTCAGTTAAGCTGTAAATTTATTTATTTTTAATTTGCCTTAATGTGACAATTTACTTTCATGTTAGAGTTTGAGTATAATCTGGAATGCCGCCTTAACCAGTTTCTTAAACCGCAGGTTTTTGGCTTAGGTAATTGAAATTAGGACAGCAGAGAATTGGCTTGAGGGTGGCTTCCCCCTAACAGTGTTGATGCTTTGGTGATCCCCAAGGAGGTGTCCAGCAGTGAATTAGAGACAGACAGCGCAAGGGCTGTGTAAGCAAATCGGACAGTGGCTGTGCACTTAGTGCCAATGCATGGACACACATGCAAAAAGAGGAAAAGTGAGTTCTGGCACTGAGTTCACCTTGGCATCTCTGCTGCTTTTCTTGCTAGTTAGACACTTGCAGTACATAACAGACTTTTGTGCCTTGCAGGCCTCCGTACCTTGGGATGAGGAAAGCGAGGCACAGGAGCTCACCTTATAATGCAGCCCATTGTGCACACAGCCACACTGCTCTGCTAGTATGCAGCTGCCCCTGCTCCACAGGTGCCCGGTCTCACAGAAACACCCTTCTGAACACGTGAGCTGGCAGTGAGGCTGGATCAAATTGCCTGTGCAAAGGTTCTGACAAGGAGCATCACAGAGCTTGTAGTGGCTATTGGCCAGGCAGCCTGGGTCTGTAAAAGGGAAGGGAGTTGGAAGAGAGAAGATCCAATATCAACAAGACAAAGAAGGGCCTAAACTTTTCAAAACAAAACTGGTGATAGAAAACTCTGAGAGGTGCTGGCCTGAGAACACAGGATTCATCTGAGGGAATCCAGAGCCTCCTGTATCTCTGCCAGATCCAAGACATCACCAGGAGACTAGCTGAGGTTGGTGGAAAACAGATAAGATGCCTTCTAGCCAGAGGACGTCTCCACATGCAGCGCTTGCCACCGTCCCTGCCACCTAGCACGGGGGCAAGCGTGACATTTGGTCAAGCACAGGTTTTTGCCATGGTGCAAACATGATTCTGCTATGGTTGACTGCCCAGAACTAATCCAGGGAAGTCCTTAGGAAATCCGAGGTGTAACTGATAACGCGGCACACATTCGACACTTGCTCAGTGACAGCACTTTGCCATGGGACATTACTCGGCCAGGCCACCACGAGACATTCTCCCTCTTTTGGTTACATGACATAAATGTCTGAGGTATGATGCCAATGTTATCTCCACGTACCACAGAAAGATTCGTTCCTCCAGTTGGAGATCTTTGCTTCAGCTCTCTGGCAGATGAACACATATGCCTGAATGGACTGGCACAGGGAGCTGCTGTCTCCTCTGGGCGAGACACACAGGTCAAAAATGCAATTGGAGAAATAGGGCTCTGGCTCAACCTGCAAGTGGCAGGAAGAGAACGGTCCGTCTGGATCCTGGATCACCCAGCAATGGGATTTTGCCTGGATGAGATGCTCCCCCTCTTCACACACAGGGCAGGAATCAGAGCAACCGTCACTGCAGCCAGGGACCGTCTCTGACTTCCAGTCCGCAGCAAAGTGGAAGGCGTCCTTCCTTAAGGAGCCGTTCCGTGTCACAAAGTCATCCTCCGCGGCTCCGTTGTAGTTCCCGCACAGCCCGCAGGTCTGGCCCCTGTACTCAGGGGGAAGGCTGACAAAGAGGCTGTGTGCCAGGTCGTAGCTCACAGTCAGGCCATAAGGAGTTTGCAGTACAGTATGAAATCCATGCAGATAAACGGCAACGCCTAGTGTTTTGAGGTTCACTGGGAGAGCCACGGTCACGTCATCTATCTGAATAAAGAAAAGAGAAACAAACAGATTAATCCTGGGAATGCAGTCATTGCAAAATAGATAATGGATTTCTGGCGTCTGGAGAGGCTGTGTGAGGAATGAGATGTGGAGAGAGAATCCAGCTGCAAACTGAGCAGCATGAGGATATTAAACAATCCTGTTCACCTCAGCTGTTGTTTCGCTCCCTCGGAAATTTTAAACCATCTGTAAGCTGGAGGATGCTTGGGACTGTTTGCTCTCAGGATGAAGGCTGCAGTGGGGAGGTAGGATGAGGTACAATTGAGAATCTAGAGATAGGATGTGGTTGCTGTGTTGGTCCCAAATGTAATACACAGAGACAAAGTAGTTCAGATGATATCTTTTATTGGACCAACTTTTGCAGGTGAAGGTATGCAAGTCCTGGGTGGCCCAAAAGATTGCATACTCTCACCACAGAAGTTGGTCCAATAAGAGATATCATCTTCTGAACTACTTTGTCTCCATCTAGGCCAGCTAAGAAAGCTCCCCCTTCCTCTTTAGCTTCTATTCCATCTGTGCAACTGTATGAACACTGTCCCCCAATTACCTTGACAGCCCCATGGTGTCCCCGCTGCAGATGTATCCGAGTGTTATTCACCAGGACAGACACCTCCGACGTCACAGACACGGGCTGGTCGGGCAAGTTTTCATTCTTCACTTCAACTCGGAAGAAGGGCAAAGACTTTGATGCGCCACACAGTTCGGCAAAGATGTATTTGCAAGTGCCCTGGAAACTGTAATGCCTCCCATCAAACGTGGTGTAATGGGGAAGACCGGAAGCCCAGCAGATGCCGTCTGGCACTTTGTAGCATCCGTAAACCCCCTTCCGAGTGCCACAGGATTCCCCAGGGCGACAGGAGGAGCTGGAGCACTCCACGGCATGGGTGTCACCATCACATCTGCACAACATCTGGCAACTTTCTCCTTCCCAGAAGGTTTCCTCTGCCAGGTAGTATCTGCCCTTGTAGGTGCAGCCACATTGCTCCCAGGGCACGCAGTCAGTGCCGCTCAGCACAAACCCCGGGTTACACTGGCACCCTTCTACGCACGCAGTGCGGCAGCTGGAGGGCACAGCTGGATGGGCACAAGAGGCAGGGCAGGACGGTCCACAGAGCTCGTAGTGGCTGTTGTGCGGGCACGTTAACTCTGAAAGAAACAGGGAGAGGAATTTTTTCTAACTTGGAAGAAACAAGCCAGGGAATCATTCCAGGTAGTAAAGCCAGGAAAGAGGAGGAAAAAATAACTAGGGAGGGGTAGAGATGGAAATGAGAAAAATCAGGATGTAAGAGAAGGGAGAAGCCATCCAGGTCACGTGGCTCACCCAGTGCAAGTGGAGCAATGCCTCTAGTTAATTAAAATCGATTTTGTCGTTATCCACTTACCACACCCTATGCGCTCTCTCCATGGCTGAATGGTGATGCCATGACTCTGGCACTGCTGTGCATAACTATGGAGCATCTCGCACAGGGTCTTGCGGTTGCCCCGAGTTGCACACAGATCCCTCACACATCTCTCCAAGGGGACGTGAGCAACTAGAGGTTCATCGCAATCTTTGAAAGGCCCACTCATGTCAGCAAGGACCCCGCAGTAGCTCTGGAATCTGTAGTGGGTAAGTTCTACCTCCTTGCATTGGGCTGAGAGCCCAACAGATGCACAGTGAAAAGGAGAGGTGTTGTCTTTCCAGCTGTTGCCAAAGGTGATGACATCCTGAACTAGATACCCACTGGAGGTCCTGAAATCATCCCTCCAGTTACCGTTGAAATCTCCACCGAGGCCACAGAGTGAACCAGAGTAGGTCTCAGGAAGAGAAACCGAGAGGTAGTGGGACCAGTCATAGGAAAGAGAGAGTCCAAAATCTGTCTGGATCATGGTGGATGAGCCGGTGTAATAGGCGTAGAGTTTCCCTGATGCAAGGACCAGAGGCAAGTTGACGAGGGAGCCATTTACCTAGGAGAAAAGGGGGGCATAAAGAAATCTTTAGGAAGGAAGTGAATTTGATTTACTCTTTACACATGGTGGGCTCTTGATCATCACTTCTTCACGGCAGTATACTCATCTTCCGATCTACATAGAATTGTTCTCCTGCACGCTTTACCTTGCAACCCTGAACAGCAAAGAGCTTGGCATTATTTCCTGTTAAATAATTGCTTGCTATTGGCTAGGAAATTACTTGGGAAAGAGCAAAAATGATTGAGTTAAGCACAAAAAGTCTTCGCAATTAATTGTCTCCCTTTTCTGCAAGGTGAATGACAACTCTGGTCAACCTGCCCCCGAGGGGCAGGGCTGGAGACAGATCAAAGATGGGCTAAAAGCAGTAAGAGAGGAATTGTTCCACTCCGCTTCCTGTTCCTACCAGATGGCAATGAGCCAGAAAGCTGAGAGGTGTGTCAGGGGCAGAGACAAGCTGGAAGGGTACATGGCTTGGCCAGTACAGAGCACCTCCACTGGGCGTGGTCCAGCCAGAGGCAGAGGAAAGCGGTGGGGTAGGAGGAACAGGCACTGATCCAGAAACACACACACACACCCCTTCATTTACTACTTACCACATTGCTGAGGTTACCATTTTACTTCCACGTTTGTTATTTCCACATTTCTAAGCCAATCACTGTTTGAATATCCCACCCCTTAACCTGGCCCCAGTGCCTCTTAACCTCCACTCGAGTGCCTCCAATCAGAATTGTTGTTCTAGGTTGTTCTTTTTTCCTTTGACCAATCTGCAACTGGATTGCAGATTGGTCAAAGGTAAAGAAATCTGAGTAAGAGCCAATGAGTGACAAGGAAATACAAGGGGAAATGGAGTGCAAGAAATGCGGTATGCCTCGACATTACTTCTCGGGATTTGAAATGGACGGCAAAGCAGTAAACGGGATCCTGGTAACCAGAAAATCAGTAAATCGAGAAACAAAGTGTTGGTTGAGACATCACCGAGTACTGAGAGGTTCTTGATTCAACTGAGAATGGTATCGGGAACTGAGATTCCGAAGAGATTTCCATGGCCTGATATCTAATGCTGTGTTAACTTCTTTAACACAAGTAGACATTTATGTCCTTGCTGAACAACGTGGATGTTAACATTCACCCAACATCCTGCCAGCTTGCACAGTGTGTCAGGGGAGGGAGTCAGATTCTTTGCCCCAGTGACGCAAAGGTTTTCAGTTTTGCTTTCTCAGCCAATCACTTCTGTGTGGAGTGCAGTTAGTTTCCTCCAAGCTACAAAACACTCTTACCTGCACTTTGCCATACTGCCCTGCTGCTATAGCGAGATGCTTCCCATAGACATCTAGCTCCACCAGACGCGTCCAGGACGCAGCAATGGAGCCCCGGTGCTTGTTCTCTGTTCTGATGGTGAATCCAACCAGCTTTCCAGGACGACCACAATACTTGCTCAGGGTGTATTTGCAGGCTCCTTGGTAATCAAAGGCGACTCCATCAAATGTGACATAATGGGAGTGGCCAAACACCCGCAAAGTGCTGTATTTCACAGGGTAACAGCCCCGTATGCCATCCACTGCTTTGCAGATCTCCAGAGCCCCGCAAGTATGATTCAGGCATTGCATGGGATGGGCAGGCTGCCTGCAGGAGCACTTCCTGCTGCACGTGTCTGTCAGGATCACCTCATCTCCCGGCCAGTAATAGTGGTTATCCAGTGTGCATCCACACCGCCTCAGGGGCACACACACTCCAGCATTCAGGACATATCCCTCCCTACAGAAGCATCCTGCTACGCATGGCTTTGTGCACTGGGTGGGTGCAGTGAGGTTGGTGCAAGTGGCAGGGCAGGCAGGGCCACAGAAATCAAAGTAATTGTTGGTTGGGCAAGTGAAACCTAAGGAACAAAAGAATCAACATCAATCAAGGTGTAGCGGCTTTTGAAAACGGAATCAAGTGGCTTTAGCCTGTGTTGTTTTAAATGTTTATTTTCAATAGCAACTGTCTGTAACTCTGAACCTTTTTTAAAAACTGTAACATACTTTATTAATTATTAATTATTATTATTATAAGCATTTATATAGTGACAGCAATGTACCTGGTGCTTTACAGAGAATAAGATAGACACGGTCCCTGCCCGAGAGCTCTCTATTCCCCGTTTCCTGTCTTCCCTCCCCACATATATTCTGATCTGTTGATCTACAGATGGCCACAGGTTTGCACTTGTGAATCTGGCTTTGTGTGTTTGGCCCAGCTCACACTCCTGCATCTAAAGGAAAGGAAAAGAGGAATATTTCTGAAATGGAGACACAAGATAGCTCTTGAGTTTGGGAACCTACAAGAAAGTGGCTCTGTCTCTAGGGAAGTGATTTGCAGTTTTTGATATTGTTGTTTCTTTCCACTTCTTTTTGGAATCATAAAAGACGTGGCATTTGTGTTATACACGCACATCTTGGATATGCCTGTATATTGCACTTCACAGAAGTAGGAGGCCAGTTTAATAACACCTATATAGTAGATGTGAAGCTCATCACAGAGTTATGTCACAGTTATTGAAACAGGGCATATCCTACAGGCATTTTTAAACAGCAAAAAGCCACATCACTTACTGCATCTCATCCTGGGGCGCCAGTTCGGCACTTTCACCCCAGTAATCTTGCACATCTCATCGTAGGCTTCAACGGCCGCAAACAGCATGCGATTGCCCAGTCCGTACTGGCAGAGGTCATAGACACAGGACTCATAGTAGGGCTCTGGGCCCGCGTGCCAGTGACATTCAGAGAAGATCCCGGAGTGGTTAGTGATGATCCCACACAACCGCTGGAACTCTTGTAATCTTGGACAAGGCTCAAGGTCACCAGTATCATTCTTACACCTGAAAGTGTGACATGAATAACAGGCAATGACTGTCCAGAGATCAGGACGTACCCAGGAGAACAGGTCAATTCAGACATGGCCTCCTTTTGCACAATTTTATAGTCATGTTCAGCCCCTCCACGCCTCTCTCCACTGGCTCCCTCTCCCCTTTTGCATCCAGCATAAACTCTGTGCCTTCACTTTCATTACGACCTGTTGGGTGTTCCTCTAAAGTGACAGAGAAAGACCGCTGTCCGAGTTTGAGGGACCGTTGGTCTGACCCAATGTAGCACTTAAGTTCTTATTCCTCCCTATCTTTCTTCTCTCCTTTCCCGCTATATTCCCACCCAGGAACTTCACTCCTCCTCTGCTACCACTCTTGCCCATCCTAGAGTGTCCTGTGCACTAAACCATCTTTGCCCCTTCTGCCATGCTGCCCCCTGTGCCTGGAACTCCCTCCCTAAACACCTATGCTCTGCTCCATCTCTCTTAACCTTCAAGTCCCTCCTTAAAACCTACCCCTCCCACCAGGCCTTCCCTGGGTGCAGCCACCTGAGCTGTGGAGGGCCCAATCCCTTCGCTGCCCCATGGCAGGCAAGCTCAGCTGCCACAGTGTGGGGCCAGCGTGGGGAGCAGGGCAGACGGTCGGCCCCCTTTTGTGGAAGCCGGGTAGGCTGCTGTTGGACCTCATGCCATGGCACAGGGCAGGCCATGGCACCGGCCACACAAGCTGGCGCCTGGCCTGGCCCTGCCCTGCCTCCCTCCCCTGGCCCAACCTCTATCCCACCCCCGGGTGTGATGTGGCCTTGTGGACTGGAGCAAGTAGTCACCGCTCAAAGCCCCACAGTGGACCTCACAGCGCAGCAGGGCAGACGGTGATTAGGTAGACGAGCTGCCGCGCCTTGGGCAACCTTACCCCGTTTTGGGTAGCGCTGCTACGCGCTGCGTCAGTGGCCTTTTCCCGCAGATGCAGTGTGTAGCAGTCAGCTGCCCCACACACACACACCCCACAGCGGGGAACATCTGGCGGATGCTGGCCACACAATGCTCTGCATCATGTGGTAAGGCTGCCCCAAGAAGGGGAAGCCTGCCCAAGGTGCAGTAGGTGTCTCGTGTGGCTGCACCCCGTAACTCCTCTCCTGCATAGATTATTCCTTGATTCTCCTCCTCTGACTGCCTCATCCTTCAAGGTTCCCCTTCTGCCTTGTCACTCAGCTAAGCACATGCACCTGCAACTCCTCAGCTTCATGAATGTATCCAGGACCGGCCCTACCGTGGGGCGGCTCAGGGTGACCACCCCGGGCACCGCTCCTGGGGGGGGGCGCACTTGGGGTCCCCAGCTCCCAGCCTGACAGTGGCCGGGAGCTGGGGACCCCAAGCGTGGGGCCCCCAGCCGACTCCGACTGACAGGCAGCGGAGGGGGCCAGCAGGAGTGAGGGAGAGGCAGAGGCCCCGCCTCTCCCACATTCCGTGCCCCCCCTCCGCTGCCTGTCAGTCTCAGCCAGGGAAAATGAGGGAGAGAGAGGCAGAGGCCCCGCCTCAGTCTTTCCCTCATTCCCCCCGGCCAAGACACTGATAGGCAGGGGGGGGCACCCACAGAGCGAGGGAGAGGCGTGGCCTCTGCTTCTTCCCTCACTTACACTGGAAGTGAGGGAGAACCAAGCAGAGACCCTGCTTCTCCCTCACACCGCTGGCCCCCTCCACTGCCTGGCTGTTTCGACCACGGGAAATCAGGGTGAGGCGGGGCCTCTGCCTCTCTCTCCCTCATTTCCGCTGGCCGAGACCGTGCCAAGAAGCCGGGGTGTGTGTGTGCGGAGTGGAACTTCCGGTGGTGGTGGGCAACGTGACGGCAGATTTAATCTGCTGCCATGGTACCCGCCCCGCCTGAAGCTCCAAGCCTGGTGCAGGACCCAGGCCAGAGGTGGTGGTGGTGCCGGCAACGGCGGATCAGGTAAGCGATCCGAATGGCCACTCAGGCTTGGGGATGGGCAGAGGGGAGTGCCCCTCCGCCCATTCCCGAGCCCAGGCCCGGGTAGTATGCTGCCCCCGGGCCGGGGAGCACCCCCTGAGCCAGGGAGCGCCTCTAGGCCTGCCAGCCGCTGCTGGCTTTGCCACTTGCAGAAGGGGCCCTGCATTTGTTCCCCACCCTGAGCCTCGCTTACACTAAGGCCGGCCCTGAATGTATCCCTGTCTCTCCTTACATCCTCCTCTTGTCTCTCCCTTCATTCTAGATTGTAAGTTCCTTGGGGCAGGGACTCAGTCTCTAAACAAGACTGTTCAGCACTGGCCACATTGCTTGCACTATAGAAATAATTAAGCATCATCATTCAGATTTTAGGGAGCATTTGCTGTTGATCAGAAATTGCCACACCGACAGTGAAGGCCATGCAAGAAGAGATTTTCAGATGCTGTGAGAGCCTGCAAGGGATCATGGGAAATCTGCACACCAATCTGCTGCCTTGTGCAGTGAAAGGAATCTCACTTAACTGAAGCCCTGAGCCTGTACTATTAAATTTACCGGAGGTTTCGCCATTGACTCCAATGAGAAGTGGGTCAGGCAAAAAAATGAACTTTCTCCACAATCCATTCACTATAACTGATCGGGAATGGATCATTGGCACAAGTCCATGATCTGGCCTCTCCTCTTTCATTCTCCACCATCCCAAGGACACCCTTAAGCTTCCACCCCACTTTCCACTCCTATGTGGCCCATGGAAATCTTGTACTAATTTTCAAAGTGGCCCACGCATGGAAGGAAAAAGTTTCTCCATCCCATACCTCCCAACATTTCCAGCGCCTAAAACAGAGACAAGCCCCTTGGGTGATAAGCTCCACCCTTCAGCAAATAAGCTCCACCTCCTCACACATTTACACGTACGCATACACCTCCCAACAATCCAAGTGCACAAAGAGGGACAGAAGCTCGCCTGATTCTCATTCCCCTTAGTTTCTTGTTGTTCCCTCATCTCCCCATTGTCCTGGGAGGCAACCAGAAAAAAGGTGCCTGAGGCTTGAACTCTGCTCTCTCTCCCTCTGGAGGGACAGTGGGATTCAGCACCCAAAGGGCGACAGTCCCTCCTAAATAGGTCTGTTGGGAAGTATGCCACCCCTAGTCTACAGGAACACAGGTGAAGGTGCAGGGAGAGCAAACATACCCCTGCAGGCTAGAGTTGGCTATCCAAGCATTCCCAAACTCCAAGTCGTTGTGTGCCATCAGTCCACTGGGCAGGATTTTATCGTCTACGGGATCGCCATTGAAATTGCCGCACATCCCGCACACCTGGTTCTGATACTCACGGCCCACGCGGATGAACAAGCTGCTGGCTCCGTTGAACAGGATCTCCACATTGGCCTTTGCTCTCACTGTCAGCAGGCCATTCTGCCTGAGGATTTGAGCAAAGGATTCCAGCTGTATCGGTAAACGCATCGTCCTCTGATTGACCTGATGCAGAAGGGAAGGACTGTTTTTTCTTAACAGTGGCTTTTGCTCTCTGTCAGCCCATCCATGACTGATGGACTCGATTCATTTCATGCCCCACACTGAGGGCACATCTACATGAGGGACAGAACATGCTAAAGCAGATGTTCCCTCACTTTAGGCCAGGACTCCGAGGTGGGAGTCGCACCATGTATAGACAGGCCGGGGTGTGACCTGAACTGATGTTGAATACAGTTTGCATGTCTTTGTTGCTGTTTGGGGTCCCAGAATTATAATGAAATCTCAAACTGGTCACTCAGGCAACATTTTTGGGACCCCCTGCACTAAAGTTTGTGATTTTAACCAGGGGCGTAGCTAGGTGGAAATAGGTCCTGGTGCAGAAGATGGAATGGGCCCCCTGCTTGGGGGTTTTTGCACTCCAGTGTGCATATTCACTCTATATACGTGTGGGGCCTGCAGCCTTGTGGGCTCCTGGTGCAGTTGCACCTATTATAGGTATGCCCCTGGTTTTAACATGTGTTAGTAGCAAGACAGATTAGCTAGGATGACGAAATGCTTCTACAGATAGGCTAACACCATAACTAGCCATGTGCAGGGTATGACGTTCATAGAGTCACAAGGCTGGGAGGGACTTCAAGGGTCATCTAGTCCAGCCCCCTGCACTACTGCAGGGCCTGCCACACCCCAGCCATCCGCACAGAGAAATCCCACCACTAGCTACACGTTTATCTTGACTAAGCTAACACATGCTTGAGAACGTGGTAGCCCGCCTCCCTTTTCCTGGGAGGAACACTGTGGCCAGCCAATGAGAGGTCAGGTTGGGGCAGGTGAGGATTTTTAAGATGTGCAAGAGGCAGTTGGAGTAATGGCCATTCCAGGGGCAGCTGGAAGAGGAGCAGGGGCTGCCAGGAGAAGCAGCAGAAGGACTGGAGGAGGGGGTGTGCTGGGCCGAGAGGCAAGGACCGTTTGCAGATTTCAGCCAAGATATAGGCCCTTTTTACACAGACGCTCTAACACCCATAAAATGGGTGTTACATTTTATTATACATGTTGCTGGGCACCACTGCAGCCAATCACCATGGACCCTGTGCACACATGATGCCTCCACCAAGTTCCTCTGGGTGGGGGCGTCTGTGTAAACACCACTTTCAGTGGGTGTTGGTGAGTGTTTGCTCCCGGCAAACACCCATCTCCACCCACACCCACCCACGGAGCAACGGACACCACCAACACCCACCAAAAGTGGCGTTTACACAGACGCCCCCACCCATCTCCACCCAGGGAAATGCTCTCCACCCACCGGCCAACACCCATCTCCACCCAGAGGAACTGGGGGGGGGCATCACGTGTGCACAGAGCCCATGGTGATTGGCTGCAGTGGTGCCCTGCAACATGTATAATAAAATGTAACACTCATTTTATGGGTGTTAGAGCGTCTGTGTAAAAAGGGCCATACTTGACCGTCAGAGACCGAGGATACATGCCCCTGCATGAAAAGGAGCTTGGCTGGTATAGCAGCCACTGAATAAAAGCCAGCTAGCGGGAGCCTAGCAGGCAGTGACAAGCGGATCTGCTGCAAAGAGGACTCATACGAGGCAGCAGGGTCTCACTGCAGCGTCAAAGGGGACCCTGAGCAAATGATGCAATTTGGGAACCATTCTTTAAATATATATATATATATATGTAAGTGCGGTACCACTTACTGGAGAAGCCACACGTTTTTGTTTGGAATCCTCTGTTCATTGCTTCTGTTCTTTAGCACACTAACCCTTTTCTTTAATCCAAAACTTACGGTCATACCTTGATCGTAGAATAAACAGTTTTGGATTCAGTGTCTCCTGGCTTCCTCACTAGAACAGCGGTTCTCAAACCTTTTTGATCTGCCCCCATTTCCATTTGTCGGTGGCAACCAAGCCCCCCTCCTACCCCCCCACACACACCTTGCTCCCCCTCCTATTACTTCTCCTCCCCTCTTTGTTCTTTGATTCTCTCCACCCCCCTTGCCACCCCATTATTTTGGAGATTCCACCGAAGTAAGTCAGAGAGGAGCTAGTTATTTGCTTTTTGTGGTCATTTCCGCTCCCCTCCCACTCTGACTGTCTTCCACGTCCTTCCAGTACCAGGGCACCGGAATCCCATTAACAAATAATCTTATCAGCAGGGACCCTTTTGTGGCCAGCCTATTCACATGACCATTTTAGCATGTGGTAGCTAATTCATTCAAAGCTCTTTGTAGTCTTGTTCCTCCCTCACTTTCTTTCTTCACTTCCCAAACTTCCACTACATTCCCACATAGGAACTTCGCTCCTCCCCTACCCCCACACTCACCCTAAGTCATCTTGATCCCTAAGCCATCTTTTGCCCGTTCTCTCATGCTACTCCTTATGCTTGGCTCTTCCTTCCCGAGCTCACATGCTCTGCTTCTTCCTCCCAGGACCAGTGCAAAGACTTTTGTCCCCCTGGGAAAACCCCTGCGCATGCGCCCCTTGTGTAACCTGTGCACATATTGTGCACCTCACATGCAACCCACGAGCATGTTATACCTCCATGTGCACACAGTTAGTGCACAACACACACATGTAAAGACTGCTTCTCGGGCACGGAGGGGTTAGTAGCCCAGCTCCCGCCTGCCTCCTGGCCCCGGGTTTACCAGCTGTGGCAGCTGGATCAGGGACAGAAGAGGCACCCCCTTCAACTTGCAGGAGAAGTGGTAGCAACAGCTGGATCAGGAGCAGGAGAGATGGAAGGTAGATCAGAAGTGGATCCACCTAGGGGGCACCTCTCCCACCCTCAATCCAGTGCAGAGCTTATTGCCAAGGTCACCTAGGGCAGCAAATTGAAGGGGACGCCTCTCTTGTGCCATCAAATGCAGAGCTTATCACCTGTGGTGACAGCGGGGCAGCTTGATCAGGAGCAAAAGAGCCGCCCGGGAGCCCCCTTCATATTGGCGCCCTAGGTGGCCGCCTGATCAGCCTAATGGTAGCACCAGCCCTGATTCCTCCCTCCCAACTTTCAAATCCCTCCTGAAAACCTACTCTCCCCCCCACCCCCCAGGCTTCCCCCTAGCTCTTCTTCCCGACAGACTGCTCACGGATACTCCCTCTACTGTCCTGTCCTTCAGAGTCCCCTCCTGCTGGAGGCACAGATTCAGCACAGCAGCTTGTACACTCTCCATCCTTCCTGGAGTTGGTCTAGGGGCATGGCTGGGTGACACTTGATGTGGCATATAACGATATGAGCCTTCAACAGGGAAAACACAACAGCAAGGGTGTGGCTGGTGGAATCTGTGTGTGCCTCAGTTTTGGTGGCTGTATCCAAGGCAACTTAACAGGACTCATTTTAGGGCAGTCCTGAGCAGAAAGTTGAGGGGCCTTCTAATGCATCTCAAGTGTGAACACTAAACATTAAGGTGCCCAGAAAACTTAAGTTACTTCTGAACTTGTCTGATAGGACATAAATTAAAACCACGCAGAGCAAATAGCAGTTCCTGTCCGACGCCTGAAATAGAGAGAGTATTTTATATACAGAACAATCCTTCTGCTTCCGCAACATCGACCAAGGGAAAATCCAAGGCTACAACTCTGGGTGTTAACTGATGTGACAGGCAGCTGTCATCCCGCCCGGGGGTGGGGAGGGCTACCCCTGGCAGGGTTAGCTCCAGCGGGGGGAACACTTGTCCCCTGTGGCCTGACCCAGTCAGAGAGGGGGCAGGGAGCGATGCGTGGCTTCTCCTGCGCTGTGGCTGACACCCCGCCTCCTACCACAACAAGCAGCCATGGCTGTCAATAACTATGGCTGGCTGCCATGGTGACCCCCAAATGCTGGGCCGGGTAGGCGTGAAAGCAGACGTGCCTGCCTGGTTCGCCCTGCTCGGGCCCGCCTGGGCAGTTCATGGGGCTAGACATTGGGCCCAGTTTGTTCCAGGCCCACACTTCTGGCCCACCCGCCAGGGTTTGAACCAGGCTCATATGTGACAGGCCTGGAAAAGATGGGCAGAGTTTGGCACTGGCCCAGGCAGGGCAGCGTCAGATTAGTTTAACATCCTATAATGGGGGCAGGGGATGCAAATGCACTGGGGTCTATAAGCTGGAGGGGCTCATGTTTGCTGGTGCAGCTGGAGCCTCTCTGCCACTGAGAGGAGGGCAGGGAACCAATTTCATCTGCTGTAGCAGGGCCCGTTCCAGCCAAGCTTCATCTCTGATAAAAAAAAATCTCATATGAGAGGATGATGGTTCTGTGAAAACTCACTTGGACACCTTTGCCTCTCTCTAGGATGATATGAGCACTGAAATTGCTGCTACTGTCATTGAGCCAAATCTCCACTCGATAAACTAAGGAGACGCTGGGATTCCGGTAGTGACTGTTTGCAGCGATGACTCGGAAGGAGAAGCCCAAGGAGGAGTTGCAGGTTCGAGCGATCTCATATTCACAGACACCCTGGAAATGGGCCACTGCCCCATCAAATGTAAAATAGTGAGGGTCCCCTGTCACGACACAGGTGGTCAGCGGATGTTGGCAGCCCAGTTTTCCGTCCTTCACAGCACACTGCTGGCCTGGGTAACATTTAGCACGGTAACAACTAAAAAGGCTTTGGGAGTCACAGCTGCACCTCTGCCTGCAACCTGGGAGCCAGATATGGTCTCCAAACTGTGTTAGAGAGAGAGAGAGAGAGAACAGCTTTTAATATCCCTACAGTCATTACTACAACTTTCTAACAAAATCTGACAGGACAGGAAATTTAAGATTCAAGTTAAAATAAAATATGCCTCCTACAATAGCCTCTCTGCCTCTCCTCAGAAACTAACTAAATACCGAGAGAGAACAGAGAGCGTGGAGTGGCGGGATGGGAAAGCACAGTCTCCACTCACTGAGGAAGAATTAGCTTTTTCTTCCACCTTTACCAGCGCAGCCCAATTCCCCACCCCACCCCAGGCAATGAAATGTCAACTCACATTATAGTAGCGTTCTTTGTGCACACAGCCGCAGTGCTTTGGCAGAACGCACTTGTCCCCGCTCCTCAGGTATCCATCATTACAGAAACACCCTTCAGAGCATGCAGGGAAACTGTTCTTCTCAAGCTGAGATCCAGAACACAGGGCCTGGTAGGGATTCCCACAGAGCTCATAGTGACTGTGCGCCGCTAGGCAGGGAGGGTCTGCAGGAAAGGAGGGAGTTGGGAAAGAGCAGCTCCTGCATCAGTGACATTCCTGGAATTGTCTAAGCAAACAACGGGGGTTAATATGCCCAGGAATGACAGATATGCCAGGGATACTTGCTACCATATTATTAGATATAAACCAAATATCTGAAACAAACGCTGAATTCAGAAAACTCAAGTTCATTTTAGGAAGGAGCTACAAAACGGCGCACCCAGGGTTGGTGTGCTGGGATGTGAAGGGGGTGGGGGTGGGGGGGTGTTATATGGGCATTTTAATAAGGTTGTTTTCACTGTTTGGAGAACTGTTTAAATTTACATTAGCTATTTTGCATTATGTGTTTAAGGGTTTATGGCAGGGTTGGGCAAAGTTCCCGACCGGAAGATCCGTGTACCAAAATCTTCATATGGCCGAGAGCTACAAGACACATGCGCCACCTGCCCCTTGGAAGGATCTCCCAGGCTGAGCCTCTCCTGCTCTGTAATTGGCTGGGGGAGCTAGTGCTCTTAGGTCCTGGCTGCTGAGATTCTGAGGAGCAGCTGGGATTGAGCTGCTGAGATTTGGGTGCAGTGAACTAAGACCCAGGAGCGCGGCAGTCCACCACATGTGGCTCCTGAGTCACGATTTGCCCAACCCTGGCATATGGGGTGGTGGAAGGGTAAAGTGGGGAGGGTGGAAGGGTGGTAAGGCCATGAACCTTCAGTGAGTGACAGTGAGGGAGGTACAGGGGTCTCTTGCTGGGAAATTTGTTTAATGTATTTTATTGTAATTTGTATACTGTTTATTTTTGTACGCCTCCCTGATCCTATTTTGGTCACTTCATTCCCTTCATTGGTACTATGTAGCAGGTTTCTTCCACTTTGGAATGTGAACATGATTGCTTCACTTTGACCAACCCTATTCCCCGATGAGCCTGTTTTTATACCACACAGTCAGCTATCAACGGCATCACCTTTTGGCAAAGCTCAATTTGTGGTTGGAGCACAGAAGAGCACTACAATTGATTTTCCCTGCAATGGGACTGGAGAGGGAAAAGGCACAGCTCTATTCAAAGGGGCTTGTGGAATGAACTCCATCTGGGTAGAGCAGTGCCTCTGAGTATGCTTCTTCCGCATGAGATTTCTAATACATATTTATCTAATTGGATGGAACAATGGACCACTCACCACAGAAAGTTTTATTCCTCCAGGAGGCGATGGAGACATTGACTCTCTGGCAGGCAGCCACGTACATCTGGATGGACTGGCACAGGGAGCTGCTGCCCTCTCCAGACGAGACACACAGGTAAAAGATGCAATTGGAGAAATAGGGCCCTGGCTCAACCTGCGAGTGGCAAGAGGAGAACGGTCCGTCTGGGTCCTGGATCACCCAGCAATGGGATTTCACCTGGATGAGATGCTCCCCCTCTTCACACACAGGGCAGAAATCAGAGCAGCCGTCACTGCAGCCAGGGACCGTCTCTGACTTCCAGTCCGCAGCAAAGTGGAAGGCGTCCTTCCCTAAGGAGCCATTTCGTGTCACAAAGTCATCCTCCGCGGCTCCGTTGTAGTTCCCGCACAGCCCGCAGGTCTGGCCCCTGTACTCAGGGGGGAGGCTGACAAAGAGGCTGTGCGCCAGGTCGTAGCTCACAGTCAGTCGAAACGCTGTTTTCAATACAGTGTAAAATCCATGCTGATAAATGACTGTTCCTCCGGCATTGAGATTCACTGGCAGGACGACAGTCACTCCATCAATCTGAATGAGAGAAACAGAATCAGATTCATTTCTAGGGTTATCTTGGGCAAAGACTGGCTGTACAGGAGTATTGCCTCCACCTGTCCCCCCGCATGGGGGTGGGGGGGCGGGGGCCCTTTGCCGCGCCTGCCTAGAAAGGGGGCAGGACGGCTGGACAGAGTTTCCTGCTGCGGGACGCCAAGCCGGCCCCGAGGCGGGAAACAAACTGTGTGCTGAGACGCAGGAGTGCAGTCTGGGTTGCTAGGCGACCCGGGTTGCACTCCTATTGGCTGAATTAGGCACGTGGCCCCAGCCTGACGGGCGGGGGTCCATGAGCAGTTAATTGCATCCCTAGCCGCATTCGGGGCTAGGAGCTGCAACTGAACGGCACCCACCCTACTCTTCCCTATTAGGACTGTAGCGGAATATCGCAGCGGTAGCTATTTCCGGCGGAAACAGTGTTTCCGCAATTAGTGGAACGGCATGGCAGAGGCTTTCATTCCGCTAGTTTCATTCCGCGGTTCCGCTTATTTAATTTTGCTACTTAGTGGAATCGTGGAAACATGACATTTTCGCTACTTCCGCAATTCCGCCAGCGCCACAAAATAGCGGAATAGCGGTTTTCCGCAATTTTCCCGCAATTTTCCCGCAATTTGCAGAATTCCGGCGGAATTAGCGGAATGTCCACAGAAAAGTCGCGGTGTGGCGCGGGCAATTCCGAAATGGTGGAACAGAATCGTGGTGCGGTAACAGCTGCTGCCGCATCAGCCCTATTCCCTATTGCACTGTGGGTCTTTACCGGCCGCCATTCCGGGGCCAGGAAGGAATTTTTTCAATTAACCCAATTTGGCCTTAACAAGGGTTTTTCGCCTTCCTTACAGTGCATGATATTCGGCTAATCATGACCCCTTAGTTATCGGGGCTGTTGTTGTGCTTGTTATCATTGTCGCACTCTGGCAGGGGTCCAGTACTGTAAGTTAGAGTAGTTAAAGTGGTTATAAGTAAGAGTCATCTCCTTAAGAGATGGGGAGGCCCACCTGCTGGAATGCAGGGGATGGCAGCCGGCAGGGCAGCCTCCCTGGGAGGGGTGTTGTGCGACGGCGGTAGGGACAAGTATGGTCCCCCGTCGGCAGGCATCTTTATCCTTCCTCGCATTGAAAGAGTGGATCCCCTCACGGACGGCTTGGGCCGCCTGAGGGGAAGACGTCTGATCGTCTGAGGGGTGGCAATCGAGGGTACATCGAAGCCACCCCTGGTTAACGTTGGGTTTTACTGTTCATAGGTTAAGTTGAGTACTGGACCTGCATCGCACTAGGCGATTTACCCCCACCTAATTTGTGATTGTAATCTGATTAATAACGAGTGCGGCCGTTTAAACCCAGCACTGTGTCCTGTCTCCTTCGGTGCATCGGCAAAAGGGAGTTTGGAAACTTAGATCAGATTGCCATCTACTTTTCTATGTCTGATGACTCGATAGCATCATTATATACTTGTTGCTTAAGAACAAAGCGAAGGAGATCAGATCAGAAGTATCACTGCATAGACTAGGATGGGGAGATGATGTTGAGCAGCTGATACAATGAACAGTTTCCATCTCTAAACTCTAGGACTTCTCACAGACCACTGATTCCACATTGTTACCTTGACAGCCCCATGGTGTCCCCGCTGCAGATGTATCTGAATGTTATTCACCAGGACAGACACCTCCGATATCACAGACATAGGCTGGTCGGGCAAGTTTTCATTCTTCACTTCAACTCGGAAGAAGGGCAAAGACTTTGATGCTCCGCACACTTCAGCAAAGATGTATTTGCAAGTGCCCTGGAAACTGTAATGCTTCCCATCAAACGTGGTGTAATGGGGAAGCCCGAGTGCCACAGGATTCTCCAGGGTGACAGGAGGAGTTGGAGCACTTGA
Source organism: Sphenodon punctatus (assembly GCA_003113815.1). Classification (NCBI taxonomy): domain Eukaryota; kingdom Metazoa; phylum Chordata; class Lepidosauria; order Sphenodontia; family Sphenodontidae; genus Sphenodon; species Sphenodon punctatus. The sequence continues at coordinate 748,831 of QEPC01013820.1, forward strand.
CCACATGACCACCATCACATCTGCACAACATCTGGCAACTTTCTCCTTCCCAGAAGGTTTCCTTTGCCAAGTAGTATCTGCCCTTGTAGGTGCAGCCACATTGCNAAGCTGTAAATTTATTTATTTTTAATTTGCCTTAATGTGACAATTTACTTTCATGTTAGAGTTTGAGTATAATCTGGAATGCCGCCTTAACCAGTTTCTTAAACCGCAGGTTTTTGGCTTAGGTAATTGAAATTAGGACAGCAGAGAATTGGCTTGAGGGTGGCTTCCCCCTAACAGTGTTGATGCTTTGGTGATCCCCAAGGAGGTGTCCAGCAGTGAATTAGAGACAGACAGCGCAAGGGCTGTGTAAGCAAATCGGACAGTGGCTGTGCACTTAGTGCCAATGCATGGACACACATGCAAAAAGAGGAAAAGTGAGTTCTGGCACTGAGTTCACCTTGGCATCTCTGCTGCTTTTCTTGCTAGTTAGACACTTGCAGTACATAACAGACTTTTGTGCCTTGCAGGCCTCCGTACCTTGGGATGAGGAAAGCGAGGCACAGGAGCTCACCTTATAATGCAGCCCATTGTGCACACAGCCACACTGCTCTGCTAGTATGCAGCTGCCCCTGCTCCACAGGTGCCCGGTCTCACAGAAACACCCTTCTGAACACGTGAGCTGGCAGTGAGGCTGGATCAAATTGCCTGTGCAAAGGTTCTGACAAGGAGCATCACAGAGCTTGTAGTGGCTATTGGCCAGGCAGCCTGGGTCTGTAAAAGGGAAGGGAGTTGGAAGAGAGAAGATCCAATATCAACAAGACAAAGAAGGGCCTAAACTTTTCAAAACAAAACTGGTGATAGAAAACTCTGAGAGGTGCTGGCCTGAGAACACAGGATTCATCTGAGGGAATCCAGAGCCTCCTGTATCTCTGCCAGATCCAAGACATCACCAGGAGACTAGCTGAGGTTGGTGGAAAACAGATAAGATGCCTTCTAGCCAGAGGACGTCTCCACATGCAGCGCTTGCCACCGTCCCTGCCACCTAGCACGGGGGCAAGCGTGACATTTGGTCAAGCACAGGTTTTTGCCATGGTGCAAACATGATTCTGCTATGGTTGACTGCCCAGAACTAATCCAGGGAAGTCCTGAGGAAATCCGAGGTGTAACTGATAACGCGGCACACATTCGACACTTGCTCAGTGACAGCACTTTGCCATGGGACATTACTCGGCCAGGCCACCACGAGACATTCTCCCTCTTTTGGTTACATGACATAAATGTCTGAGGTATGATGCCAATGTTATCTCCACGTACCACAGAAAGATTCGTTCCTCCAGTTGGAGATCTTTGCTTCAGCTCTCTGGCAGATGAACACATATGCCTGAATGGACTGGCACAGGGAGCTGCTGTCTCCTCTGGGCGAGACACACAGGTCAAAAATGCAATTGGAGAAATAGGGCTCTGGCTCAACCTGCAAGTGGCAGGAAGAGAACGGTCCGTCTGGATCCTGGATCACCCAGCAATGGGATTTTGCCTGGATGAGATGCTCCCCCTCTTCACACACAGGGCAGGAATCAGAGCAACCGTCACTGCAGCCAGGGACCGTCTCTGACTTCCAGTCCGCAGCAAAGTGGAAGGCGTCCTTCCTTAAGGAGCCGTTCCGTGTCACAAAGTCATCCTCCGCGGCTCCGTTGTAGTTCCCGCACAGCCCGCAGGTCTGGCCCCTGTACTCAGGGGGAAGGCTGACAAAGAGGCTGTGTGCCAGGTCGTAGCTCACAGTCAGGCCATAAGGAGTTTGCAGTACAGTATGAAATCCATGCAGATAAACGGCAACGCCTAGTGTTTTGAGGTTCACTGGGAGAGCCACGGTCACGTCATCTATCTGAATAAAGAAAAGAGAAACAAACAGATTAATCCTGGGAATGCAGTCATTGCAAAATAGATAATGGATTTCTGGCGTCTGGAGAGGCTGTGTGAGGAATGAGATGTGGAGAGAGAATCCAGCTGCAAACTGAGCAGCATGAGGATATTAAACAATCCTGTTCACCTCAGCTGTTGTTTCGCTCCCTCGGAAATTTTAAACCATCTGTAAGCTGGAGGATGCTTGGGACTGTTTGCTCTCAGGATGAAGGCTGCAGTGGGGAGGTAGGATGAGGTACAATTGAGAATCTAGAGATAGGATGTGGTTGCTGTGTTGGTCCCAAATGTAATACACAGAGACAAAGTAGTTCAGATGATATCTTTTATTGGACCAACTTTTGCAGGTGAAGGTATGCAAGTCCTGGGTGGCCCAAAAGATTGCATACTCTCACCACAGAAGTTGGTCCAATAAGAGATATCATCTTCTGAACTACTTTGTCTCCATCTAGGCCAGCTAAGAAAGCTCCCCCTTCCTCTTTAGCTTCTATTCCATCTGTGCAACTGTATGAACACTGTCCCCCAATTACCTTGACAGCCCCATGGTGTCCCCGCTGCAGATGTATCCGAGTGTTATTCACCAGGACAGACACCTCCGACGTCACAGACACGGGCTGGTCGGGCAAGTTTTCATTCTTCACTTCAACTCGGAAGAAGGGCAAAGACTTTGATGCGCCACACAGTTCAGCAAAGATGTATTTGCAAGTGCCCTGGAAACTGTAATGCTTCCCATCAAACGTGGTGTAATGGGGAAGCCCGGAAGTCCAGCAGATGCCGTCTGGCACTTTGTGGCATCCGTAAACCCCCTTCCGAGTGCCACAGGATTCTCCAGGGTGACAGGAGGAGTTGGAGCACTTGACCACATGACCACCATCACATCTGCACAACGTCTGGCAACTTTCTCCTTCCCAGAAGGTTTCCCCTGCCAGGTAATATCTACCCTTGTAGGTGAAGCCACACTTCTTCTGAGGCACGCAGTCAGTGCCGCTCAGCACAAACCCCGGGTTACACTGACACCCTTCTACGCACGCAGTGCGGCAGCTGGAGGGCACAGCTGGATGGGCACAAGAGGCAGGGCAGGAAGGTCCACAGAGCTCGTAGTGGCTGTCGTGGGGGCATGTTAACTCTGAAAGGAACAGGGAGAGAGTGTGTGGTTGCCTATATTTGGGACCAACATGGCAGTAGAGACAAAAAGTGTGGGGATATCTTTTATTGGACCAGCTCGAGTTGGCAAAGGTGCACAACTCATCACTCCACCCATTTCAAATGTATTTACCTCCTCCCTTAGTCCTGTTCTCACCTTCCCCTCCCCTCTGCTTGTCAAGTCACTACATATACAGCTACCTTGCTTTGCATTCCTCCATCTGCAGTTCCAACTCCTGACCTGCCTGATGAAGGACCCTGTGAGGCCCAGAAGCTTGCGCACCTGCACCAACTTGAGTTGGTCCAATAAAAGGTGTCGCCACATTCTTTGTCTCTACAGGAATGGGAATTTTTAGAGACACAAGTACAGTGGGCTACTCTCCCTGTTGGCAGACAAGAGAATAAATATGAAAGGAGTAAGAAGAGTGACAGATAAATATTCCTGTGTGATTTCTGTTTCCAGGTAGACATGGAGGGTTTTTATCTCTTTAAAAAATGAATCCTATATAGTTAATATACCAACTAACTAACAAGTCACTCTGTTGCTCTATCGCTGCCATCATTGGCTTGGCCATAAGCACTAAAGGCGTAACACCAGCACTTGGGTTCAAAATCGATGATGATGATCTTGCAATTTTGTACCGAGGAAGGATCATTTCACAGGGAATACATTAAGGCACAATCTCCTCTGCTTATCACGGCTGGGTCTGCAGTAGAAAAGGATTCCATACCATTTCTGAAAAGGAGTGAGGGTGATTCCCACACACTTCAAGTTTGTGCTCCACATTTCCAGACACTGAACTATGATGTGACACCCTGATGGCTGAAAAGAGCCCCTCCTACCCTGCTTTCACTGCAGGAGCATCTTCTGCCTGCTGCCCAAGACCCAGCCCAAGGCAGCAACAGACAGAACCAGCACCTATTGTAGGATTTTACAGGCTCAGAGCATTGACTGGTTCAGTGGGTCCCTCTCCATTCCAAATCCTCATCCCTTGCTTTAGGAACCACCTCAGCCTTGTTCACTGCCCCTTCTCCCTTCCTATGAGCTGAGGAATTTATTATCTAACCCATTTTACAAATGAAGAAGGTAAGCAACAGGGAAACTGAAACCCACAAGGTTCCAGCATTCCAGCAGCAAACAGAGGGTGCTTTCCAATGTGATCAAAAGTGTACTTAAGAGTTCCAGCGGCGGGACATGAGTGCAAATTAGGTGTGACTTTGATTACGTTGGAAAGGTGCCCCGCGCATGATTGAAGCTCTAAGCACTGACATGCACTTTACTGAGGTGGATTCAGCTCAGTAAAATGCATTTGTCAATGCTTTGAAAAGCTTAAATCATGTGCCTTTCCAACGTAATCAAAGCCGCACCTAATTTGCATGTGCGTCCCGCCGCTGGAACTCTTAAGTACACTTTTGATCACATCGGAAAGAAACATCCTGAGACTGAGTCTTGTTCTACACTTGCAATCCTTCTCTTGGCTAAGAAACTTTCCTGGAGTCTCACTCACCCCTTCAGGGAGCCACCCCCACCTCAGCTCTGATCTTCTCCCTTCATGCAGACACCCTCCCTGGAGCATCCCCTTCCTCCTCAAGGAGCTTTTACCTAACCATGTTCCATTCTTGGGACTAATCGATGCCAAAGAGTGGCCCGCCACATAGTTTGGGAACGAGTGAGTTAGGCTAACCTGGCTATTGTCCTCTTGCTTGGGTTAAAAATGGGTTTTGCTGCCTATTGATATGCGTCCGCTACTATAGGGCTGAATTTTAAAAAAAAGAAAATTTCTCATCAGAAAACTCGCAGTTTCGAGAACCAAGATCTTGGTCCCAGAACAAGTTCTTGGGCAAAAAAATAAAATAATAATAATAATTTAAAAATAGAGAATAAAATTTTAAAAATAGATTTTTTTTTCACATTCAGCTCTACTCTAAAGAGTAGCTTTCTGGCCTTCTTTCTGGCCTTCCCTGGTCTCACCTTTCTCCCCTCATCTCTGTCCAAAACTCTGTTGCCAGGGTCATCTACCTCGCCAGTCGCTTCGACCATGTGCAGCCCCTCCTCTCTTCGCTTCACTGGCTTCCCCTTCCTGAACGAATCCTGCACAAGCTCCTAGTCTTCACCTATAAAGCTCTTCACAACCTTGCTCCCCCCTACCTCTCTGCACTTATCGCCCTCCATACTCCAGCCCGTGCACTTCGCTCCTCCTCTGTCCCTTCTCTCACCCTTCCACGCCTTCCCTGCTCCCCTAAGCGCCTTCGTCCCTTCTCACTTGCTGCCCCCCATGCCTGGAACTCCCTCCCTGTCCACATCCGCCTTGCCCCCTCCCTTCATACCTTCAAATCTCTCCTTAAAACTCACCTCTTTCGCTCTGCTCTGTCTGACTCTTTATCCTGCTGAGCCACTATTCCTATACCTACGATCGGTTTACCCTTATCCTTGCAACATGGACCTGCCTGCTGTCATTCTCATCGTAACCAAGCCAAGTACGTGCACTTGAGACCTCGCATCTTCATGAATGTTAGACCCCTTGTCTCTCCCTCTGTTCCCCTTCCTAAGTCTCTCCCCCAGCTCCTGTCTCTCAGATTGTAAGCCCTAGGGGCAGGGACTGTGTCTATTTTATTACTTTGTAAAGTGCCAGGTACACTGCTGGCGCTATATAAATGTTTGTTAACAATAATAATAATAATAGCTCACACACATCAATGGGCATCTACGGCTGAAATGAGATCTCACAAAAGCGAGAAATCTTGTCGAAATCCTGGTTCTTGGTTTGTCTCTGAGAAATTGAGAGCCGAGACTGTCGCCAACTTCTTGGTGAAAAAATATCCTTTTTTTTTTTTGAAAATGGTGACGCTATTGCTGCCATTTTGGTTAAGGGTGGTGGCCATTTTGCACGTGCGCAAAACAGTCCAGTGGCCCTTTGTGTATGTGCAATGATTTTTTTTGGAAAAAATCTATTTTCTCACTGAGAAGTTGGAGAGACAGTCCCAGTTCTTGATTTACCCTAGATGAACCGAGAACTGGGATTTTGATGTGATTTCTCACTTTTACAAGATCTCGTTTCAGCCCTACGTGCATATTAACTACTGTATCTCCCTGAGTGTCTTGCCGTTGTTGTTGTCTCTTGCAAGGCACCAACAGAATTGCATTCAAGGGGGAAGGAGGGGCCAGAAGTGCTGCTTCTCCCCGCCCTGTTCTGATGTGATCAGACCCGTATTCTGAGAGTCATGACATCCCTCTGTCCCCATCCTGGTACCATGGTCTCTTGATCAGCTCTGCATCTGCTGTGAGAATTTATTCTGCTGCAGGTTGTGGTAAAATGCCACTTACCTAGACGGGCACTGGCTAAGGCAGCTGCTGATTCTGACAAAGACACCTTGCCCGAACCCAAGGAAGGCCTAACCTCTAACTAGGCCTCTACGTAAGTGCATGTTCAGGACCCCACATTCCAGGAATTCCTCTGGGATCTCCTACAGCCAGCAGGAAACAGGAATCTAATTGGCCCCTGGATGGGTCAGCTGGAATTTGTACCTAGGCCAGGTGACTTACCTGGACAAATCACAGGGAAGGGGAAGGGTTTTTTTAAAAGCCTCAGACCCTCTCCATTTGGGGCTCTCTTCTCTGGGACTTTGATGGAGTGTGTGTTGTGACTGTGGAATCTGTAACACTGGCCTAGCCACAAGGACTTGGACCCCATAGGGAAACCATCACCTATGGAGATCAGACCAGGAGGACTAACCCTACGTGAGTAACTGCTTACCTGCCTGCTACTCCAGATACTGTACTAGACAGGCACATTCCAAACGGGGTACCATTCCCCCAAACCAGACTTGCTTTGCTCAAAGGGTTATCAATCCCTAGTTCTATGCTTTTATTCCTTTTTATATGTACCAGTAAAATCTAAGTTTTCTTTTTACCCTACTGGGTGTTTGTGTGCGTTATTGGCTGAGCATTATATTTCTCCTTAGGCCAGGTAACCAGGCCAAGCTACTAAAGAGGGGGAGATCTACCTATTGGGCTAGAAGCCAACAGCTTTGGAACCAAGGGAAGCCTCCTGTGAATGACTCTGGGGATCTGTCTCCAACACAGAGGAGGAAATCCCAGGAACAGAGGGCCAGGAAAGGGGAGTGCTTTTGGGAAGCTGTACGGCCTATGCCTTTTGGGGGTTCACATTTCCTGAGTGGTGTGAATGCCCGCTGAGAATCACTCGGGTGGTGGCAGTGGAATATCAAGGGTTTTCAGGGGTTTGCCAGCTGTGGGAACCCCTGCTCAGAAATTTGGAGAAACACAGTGAGGTGAGTTGCTCAGCTCTACTGCGCCCTCTACTGGAGTTTTGCCACACAGGTAACAGGGAATATTCCCTAATCTGTTTGCTTTGAGTATCCTTAGCAGGTAAGAAACAAAAGACTGCAGACAAAGAAGTAGCCAACAGTTCAGCATTCCCCTGCTCAGCTTTGAGTAGTTCAGATCCTTCAGATTGTGCACCTAAGCACGTCCAGAGATCTGTAGGCCTCCACATTGTCAAAATGGGACTGGCTGTTTTTTAAGAGGCACTTCTAAGGAGGTCACTCTCTTACATCTCTGATCAATCACCTGGAGCCTGGCGGCATCTCTCTCAATTTACAGTACAGACTGAGTCAATAAAGTTTCTCTTTGCAACCATGAGCTTACCACATCCAACTGGCTCTCTCCACATCTCAATGGGGACACCCAGACTTTGGCATTGCTGGGCGTAGCTCTGAAGTAGATCACACAAGGTCTTCTGGCTGCCCTGAGTAGCACAGAGATCATGAACACAGTCCATCAGGTGAGCCAGGGCATCAACAAGCTTGCTACAATTTCTAAAAGGCCCGTTCGTGTCTGCAATGATCCCGCAATAGCTCTGAGATCTGTACCGGGATTCTGCATCTTTGCTGCACTCAGCAGGGGGACCAACGGCAGCACAATGAAAAGCTGAATCGACATCTTTCCAGCTAGTCACAAAAGAGGTGAAGTTGGGTGTCGCAGATCCATCAGGCATCTTGGAAACTTTGTCTCCACTCACATGGAAATCACCGCCAAGGCCACAGAGGAATCCAGAGTAAGTCTGGGGTATAGCAACCATGACATAGTGGGACCAGTCATAGGAAAGAGAGAGTCCAAAATCTGTCTGGATTGTGGCGTATGAGCCGGTGTAATAGGCACAGAGTTTCCCTGATGCAAGGACTAGCGGAAGATTGACCAGAGAGCCATTCACCTAGGAGAAGAATAAAACATAACCTGGCATTGTTCTGAAGAACTGGCACCATGTTTACAAACAAAACCCACATTCCTTCCTGACTGCTGACTAGTCCTTGCAGGACCAGGACTAGGGTAGGTCATGGTGGAATGAAACCCGTCCCACACTTCTCCGAGGCAGCAGTCATGGTAGAGTGTAGCAGCAGAGCTATTTAGGCTCTGAGGGGGAAGGTGGTAGGCAGAATAGGCAGTACCCCTTTAAGGTTGGCCTGTCAATCACCCTAAGCCTGCCCCCTTTAGGGACTATAAAAGCCACAGGCTCTGGTGCTCTGTCAGTTGGTACCTGGCTCTAGCAGATAGCTGAGATGGAGCCCAGCTGGCTGTAAGCTGGGAGTTGTCTTTGGTACTGGCCAAGCCAAAGGCAATAGGGTTATGATGTGATGCCCAGGTCTGGAAGCTGATAAGTGCTCATGGGGGCTGGGAGCCTACAAGGGGCTCGCCCCTGGGAAAGCAAGGAAGCACAGCAAGGGGACTCAGCTTACCCCGTAGAGACTTATGTTGTGCTATTTTGGGGTATGCACTGTGCTTCTCGAACTGAATAAGCAAGCACTGGAGAGATGCAAGTTGGACTGGTGTATTACTTGGGGGCCTACATCCTGACAGCGCTTACCCACAGCAGGCCTTCCCCCACCATACTTACACCCCCCTGTTTTCATATCTACCTCACATTGCTCCAAAGGTATTGGTAGATGCTGTGGGGAGTCTGGTGGCAGCAATCCCCCCTCTCAGTTCCAGCACCAAGAAGACAGGCTGCATATAGTGTTGTCAAGTTGTCTTGATTAAAATACTGTCCATCGAGGTGGGGGAATCTTTTCTCTTTAAAATTAGCACAAGCTCTGAGGCTCACATAGACGTTGGGGACAGGTGTGTTTAAGGGGTGTTCTCTAAAGGAGAGGAGGGTCCAGATCATCGATCTGTGCCATGGATCTCTTCCCTCTCCTTGTGTGCAGGCCCTCGTGTCTGCTCCCTTCCCCTGAGCTCAGTCTTTCAGCGTTTGAGAACATGAATTGAATCCGGGATCCAGATCCAGGAACTGGAAAGGGGCCAAATAAAAACTAGCTGCAGGCCACATTTGCTACCCCAGAGACCTGAGGTTCCCCATCCCTACTGGACATAATAGTACAGGGGCCTGGACTATATTCAGACCCGACCTCTGTACAGTCTGGTCCAGGTTTCAGACCAAAACGGACTAGACAAGAAAGCAAGCTTCCAATTCTGACACAAGATAACAAAGCCATTAACAAACCGTGTTTACCTGACTCCAGGGTTTAAACAGACAGTGGGTGCTTTCACACGTTACGGGTCCTGCCAGGGCCACGGACTGCTCCAGGCTGTGGCTGGAGCCTTCACTCTGGCTGGGACTTGGCCAGGCCAGTGAAGAAACTTTACGGCAGCTGGGCCAGGGAGACACACGGATGTGCGTCTGCACATACCTGCCCCCACACTACGTGGTGCGGCCCGCCTCCCTCCCCTGACAGACAGCCATGACAGCCAACATGGCTGCCTGGAAATGCTGCCACTAAGTACAGCAAGCTATCATCTGGGACAGCCTGCTTTACCCCCAGTTGGGTAGCCCTTACCCGGTCAGTGGTGGTGCTTAGCCCGGACTCTGAGCTGGGGATGGTCCCGGGTCAAAGCCCAGGCTAACACCACTACCAACCAGGTAACAGCCTGGGCTAATATCTGGCAGGCGCCTTTAGGCGTGACAGTGGCACCTGGTTTAATCCATACAAAAGTGGATTAAACCATGCTAATGTTCACGTCTGAAAACACCCAGAGTATTAAGTTTTATCTACCAAGATCAATGGGTCTTTCACCCACGTTAGGACAAGGCTAGTTAAGGTAGTTAAGATAGGGTGTTCCCTTCTCTTAGGAGAGGCAGTAGTTAGTCTTAATGGAACTAGGCAGAGCCCAGTTCTTTTGCTCAAGGAAGTGCAGGTTACCACATGGCTGAAGAAGTTTGCTTTGGGGTACAGGCCTCCTAATAGCCCTTCCTATCATCTTTTGAAAGGGTCATTTAGCTTTCCACTCTGGTAAACAATCCCTGAGGACATCACTCATTCCTCATTGTGATGGAAAGACCTATTTCAGTTCAGTTTAAATGGGGCTTCTGTATCCTTCCAAACTCTGGGCCTAATCCAGCGCTAATTGAAGCCAGTGGAAATCCCTCATTAGGCACCAAATTGTGTCCTATGTGAAAGGGGAGCCGAGTCAAGGCTTTCTCTGACCATGACTTGACATTGCTTTCGATTGGTCTGACCTTTGGAGAAACTGACATTTTAGCTGACGTTCTGGGGGCAGATGAATCACGATGGAGGGGAAAGAAGAGGAAATGGATTGGATTTTGGCATCACCGGCTACAACTTGTATCAACAGCCCTATCGTAAAAGTAGGTAAAGTCCCAACCTGCACTTTGCCGTGCTGCCCCGCTGCTAGAGTGAGATGCTCCCCATAGACGTCCAGTTCTACCAGGTGCGTCCAGGACACCGCAATGGAGCCCCTGTGCTCATTCTCCACTCTGATGATGAAGTCAGCGAGCTCTCCAGGAGGACCACAGTACTTGCTCAGGGTGTATTTGCAGGTTCCTTCATTGCCAAACAGAAGTCCACTAAGTATGCGGTAGTGAGGATCCCCAAATACCCACAAAGTGCCGTATTTCACAGGGTAACAGCCTCGCACGCCATCCTCAGCGTTGCAGATCTCCAGAGCCCCACAGGTATGATCCTGGCACTCCATGGGGTGGGCAGGCTGCCTGCAGATGCACTTCCTGCTGCACGTGTCTGTCAGGATCACTTCATCTCCCACATGGTAAGAGCGTCCATCCAGTGGGCATCCACATTGCCTCACAGGCACACAGTCTCCAGCATCCAGGACGTAACCCTCCCTACAGAAGCATCCTGCCACACATGGCTTGGTGCACTGGGTGGGTGCAGTGACACTCGTGCAAGTGGCTGGGCAGGCAGGGCCACAGAAATCAAAGTAATTGTTCTCTGGACAGGTGAAACCTAGGGAAGAAAATGAACCAAGAGACATTTTGGAAGGAAAGCAGACAACAGATTATGAAATAGGGTCAGACTGATGTGAAGAGGAGCAGATTGCCAATTTGCCTGTGAAAGAAACATTTGGCTGCTTGGCTTACTCAATGAGGGCTGAAAGGAGTATGTGTTGTGAACAATGAATTCAATTAGCCAAGTAGGTTGGGGGATGGTTAACCTCTGTCAGGAGCTGGGAGTGAGCAGCAAGGAATGGATCACCCTCATTATGACCTGCTGGGCACTTCTATGAATCAACTGAAAATGGCCACTGTCAGAGACAGGATGCAGGGCTTGATGGACCTGTGACACGCCCGCCAGACCTGAGCCCTGGAACCTGGACTGGGGCGCCAGGATCTAACGGCCGAGAAGCGCCCCACCACTATTCAGTGGACACCAGTAGAATCCCACTCGTTCGAGACTCTGAAGGACCGACTATGCAACGCCCCGTCCTCTATGCCCCTGACTTTAATCGACCGTTTCTTTTGCAAACAGATGCCTCTGATGTCGGGGTGGGGGCAGTGCTGTCCCAAATAGTGAACGGGGAAGAACATCCTATAGTTTACCTTAGCCACAAGTTAGACCAGAGAGAACGGGCATACGCCACCATAGAAAAAGAAGCTCTGGCCGTCCGATGGGTCATCCTCTCCCTCCTATACTACCTTGCGGGTACCTTCTTTACGCTCGTCACCGACCATGCTCCCCTTCAATGGTTAACATCCATGAAGGACTCTAATGCCCGCCTTCTCCATTGGTACCTAGCCCTACAACCCTATAAGTTTGAAATTTGCCACCAGGCCGGCCGCCTCCATCGTAATGCTGACTTTTTGTCTCGACAGGGTGAGACGGCTCCTCGGCCCCTCACCCCGGACCCCCCCGGGCGACCTCTTAAGGGTGTGTGTGTGTGACACGCCCGCCGGACCTGAGTCCTGGAACCCAAACTGGGGTGCCTCCTGGAGACCCCCGCTCCAAGCGATGCCCCTAAAACACGGGGCCCAGCACCCCGACAGTACCTGGGAGGACGAAGAGTGTGGGGGCCGTCCCCCGGCAGCTGCGTTGATGCCGGGCCCCGGGGGGGGGGAGATGTCAATGCTGCAGCCAGGGATGACGTCATCAGGCGGCGCCAGCCAGCAGCCCGGGCGCGCTCGCAGCAGGAGGACCTGGAAGCCCCGGGTAGAAAAGGTGGAGGCAGCGGGAAGGCAGGAGGCAGGACTGGAGACAGTGGGAACAGAGCCAGGGAAGTACCCGCAACTCCTAACGGGGGGAGGGAGGAGTGGTGGCGGTACCCTTAATGTAACGCAGTATTGGCTCTAAAGGCCCTGTTAACCTGGAAAGGGGTAGGAGGGCAGGGGAGGGTAGGTCCAGGCATCAGCCTGCGGAGGCTCTCCTGTCCAGAGGGCCGGGTGGTGTGCTGACCCCTCTCAGGGAAGCTCTGGAGAGGAAGGGGGTTGCCCCACCCCACCAGCCCCGAGTCTGGAAGGCGGTAGGGCACAAGCTTAGGGGGCGTGCCACAGGACCATTGGTCTGACCCAGTATGGCACTACATATGTTCTTATGTGTGTTGTTTGTATCCATTTTAACAAAGTGGAACACAAAGTGGTATTGACCTTCCACTTTTTTTTCACTTCCAAATATCTGTTTTGGTAGCTTTTATGCTCAGTATTTCAGTTAATTTGGTATTTTATGTTCAGTATTCAGAGAAGAAGGACAAATTAAGAGATCAGGAGTCTGTATGATCAGTTATGTTGTAAGGATCATGGAGGGGAGCGGTGTCTGGAACATGCCGTTTGGGGGTGATGGGGTTCAGGGTCAGAACTGGGAGGCACAACAGGAGGCAAGTCTGAGGGCAAGGGCAAGAGAAGGCCAGGAGGGAGACAAGGGAGCAAGAGACAAGGCACAACTAGAGGGGAGCAAGTACAAGGGCCAAGGGGGCGGGGGCGAGACAAGGATGAAGAAGGGGGTGGGGGCAAGACAAGGACTAAGAGCAGGAAGGGTGCGGGACAGGAAAAAGAGCAAGACAAGACAAGGACTGAAAGGCAGGAATGAAACTAAGAGCAAGGCAGGTTCAGAACAGCGAAAGAGTGTGCAGGACAAGAAGTGAGAGTGTTGTTCTACGAAGCTTCCTGTTACTACCAGCCTGCCTTTAATGCCTGCTGGCAGCCAACCAAGAAGCTGGGAGGCAAGGCACAGACAAGACAGACAGACAGACAGGTGATGGAGTGGGGCCAGGACAAGACAGGGAGGAGACATGAGGGAAGAGGCTGGTCCACAGGAAGCTTGAGGCAGTGGCATTGACAGGTTGGCCACTGCTCCAGAAACCTGGAGAGAGGCGTGTTCAAGGCCTGACACAAGTAGAGTGGAAAAAAGGCCTGGAAAGAGATTTTGGGACATACTAATATAGAGGGAATAGCGATAGACAGAACTTGCTGGAAAGTGCTTGTGAATGAGGCCAAGAACCAAGTTGGATGTTGGCACTACTGGAAGAAGACGACGTTCATTATTTTGGTCACATTTTAGCTGGAAGGAGAACCCGCCAAAATGAGCAAACCCGTTGAATCTGAACCATTCCACCTGAAATGAACAAACCGAACAGCAAGCACTACTCAATAGATTACTAGTTTTTGTCTTTTCATGTCATTCGTACATTTTGCTCATTGAGTTCATTTCGGCCCTTTCCAGTTTTATCCCAACCATTTTCATTGTTCTCGGCAAAAACGAAAAAAATAAATGATATGACCTAAATGAACAAAACCCAAACAAAATAACTGAAACTGCATTTGGTTGTTTGAACATTGTCTGGGTTGACTATTCCCTGCTCAAAATTGCAAAAGTACTCCACGAGCGTTTATTTTGCTACTCTTTTCAGCTCTAGTCCCATCGGTATTTAAATATTTTAGCAGTCTGTACTAGGGTTGAAACAAGATATTGATATTACTCAATATCTTGTCAAAATCCCAGTGCTCAGTTCGTCCCGGGATGAACCATGCACTGGGATATCTTGCCGTGTTCTCAGTGAGAAAATAAAAAAATAAAATCACTGCGCATGCGCAAAACGACCCGGCAGCCATTTTGTTAACGCACAATCCGCTGCCCTTATCCAATATGGCAGTGACACTATCACCACCATTTTGGTTAAGGCAGTGGCCATTTCGCATGCGCAAAACAGCCCAGCAACCATTTTCGCATGCCTAACGAATTATTTTCCAAAAAATATTTCTCGCCGAGAATTTGGACTCGGACCAAGATCTCGATAAGATCTCGGCATAGCAAGAAATGTTCACGAGCAGCAGTTTAGCTATTTGTTTCACGCCTAGTCTATACTTTGTTCACTTAGGCAGTGCTAGTTAATGCTGTACCACTGACGTGATCAATGTGCCCAATACAAAATAGTTGAATAACCGAAATACTGAAAAGAAGTAAACAAATAAATGAAGTTGCAAATTTTGCAGCAATGATGAGGATAAACTCAGATATTCATTTGTGGGAATCAATATGTGAATTATCTTCACAAGTATGAAATATATTATATTCCTTTCAGCCCTACTGTTGGGGGTGGGGGGGAGCGGGAAATCCTTAGCAAAAATTCCAGGTGTTTGGGAGCTCCAGGTGTTGATAAACTGAACTCCATGTCAGTTTATCACTAGCAGTGCAAATTAACTAAACTCATTGATTTAGCCTGCAGTGAATTCTGCCTGCAGCGTGTTCTGCATGTTTCTTTCACATAGAGACATCTCCATGTCATAGCACAGTGATCCATCTTTCCTAGTCTTTCATCATTGAGCAGCTTACCTACCCAAGGGCAGATTAAACTGAGAAGTACATGTTCAAAAACTTGTCCGCTCAGAAAACAGTAAAACAAATTTCTCTCTGGGCGTAGGTTCAAAAGACTCAAACCCAGTGAGCCTGACCCCCAAACACTCTGTCATCTCGGGGTTTCCTGTATACAGTGTTCTAGAAACGGCATCTACCCCATAAAGACCCTGCCATTCTTGTCTAGTGCCTCCCCCTCTTTTTATTGGAGATGCAGATATTATGAGCACCTACTTCAATGCTATGGACCTTCTTTGTGTTCTCTCATGTTGCATAATCTCAGGACTCCAGAATAGTGACTAGAACAGGATCTGGCTGTAGTACCCTGAACAGCAGGCAGAGGCTAAGTAGCCCAACTAAATTGTGTACATCAGGGAGTATCATAGAGCAAAAGCTAAAACCCATATCACTTACTGCATCTCATCCACCGCCGCCAGTTTGGTATTTCCACCTCAAGAATTGTGCACATCTCACAGCTAAATCACGCACATCAGGGGGTAGCACAGAGTAAAAGCCAAAACCCATATCACTTACTGCATCCCATCCACCGTCGCCAGTTTGGCACTGCCACCCCAACAATGGTGCACATCTCGTCGTAGGCTTCAACGGCCACACACAGCATGCGATTGCCCGGTCCGTACTGGCAGAGGTCATAGACACAGGACTCATAGTAGGGCTCTGGGTCCGCATGCCAGTGACATTCAGAGAAGGGCCCAGAGTGGTTTACTAGGATCCCACAGAGTTGCTCAAACTCATGTAATTTTGGACAAGGTTGAATGACCGCTGTGTCATTCTTACACCTGCAAATGTCACATGAGCAATGGTTATTACAGGGTAATTCCCAGAAGCATTTTTCTAAACATTTCGGGCACGCAGAGTAACAAGAACTAATTCTTTATATGATCCAATATATATTGCTCCATTTCATCTTCTCTCCCTTTGTCTTCCTCCTGTGACGTGGTTACAGAGATTGTGCATTGACTCTAATTTCAATCAAAAAATGTAATGATCACATTTTCACTTAGGGTGTTTATCAGAAACTAGTCTGCCAGGCAATGCAAAGTGGCATTCCCTGCAGGGGGAACGTGTGAGACTATAAAAGTCTGCAAGGGGGACACCATTTCTGTTTCCTGTTTTAAGGGGAATCAAAACACTGACCAGCCACTTCTACCTATTCTCACAAACACCCAGGACATGAAAATAGGCTCCTTTGGGAAGTGGCTAAGCCAGAGGGATGGTGAAACAGTGACGGCACTGCAAGTCTGACCACTGCTCCAGGACTCCTGTGGGGCTTGGCGATGCATACGGGGAGGGGAGGCGCAAGATCCCACTGGCTCTTGCCTGGCCCCCTTCCAAACCCTTCAGGCAGGGGACAGGCCCATATTGAAAACAGCTGGGACAAGGGTCTTGCCTGTCCCCCTTCTGATCACTGTGACATCGCGGCACTTGAAGAGGAGCAATGGCCACGTTAGAAAGGGGTGGAGCAAACAGCCCCGCCTCCTTCTGACATGACCATGCCCCTTTTCTGAATGTTGTAACATCCCAACACTTGGAAAGGGGTGTGGCCACATCAAAAACGGGTGGAGAAAAGGGATCCTCCCATCCCTTGCAGCCACATAAATTTACTTTTGCAGGTGCCCATGGGCATAGGTGTTTTATAGAGGCTAACAGTGTTTTATAGAGGCTCAACCTGGAGCAAATTGGCCAGAGGGATTAGGCCGGGAGGCTTACACAGCTTACAAAAAACTGTAGCCTGGGAGGGAGGATGACAGCCTAGAAAGGGTTTTGTAAGAGGACTTTGGGGAGGGAACACTGCCATTTTTTAGTTAATAAAAGTACTGGTCAGAGGATCTGTTGTAGGCACTGGTTTATAGGCCCAGTCCTGCAAAACCTTGCAGCCAGTGTAAGGCTGCTCTGTCACACTGCTCAACAAAAGAATACTCTGTCAGAATAAAGGCCATTCCCTTTCATAGAGACGAACAGAAAACACACACACATACCCTTGTGGGCTAGTGACAGCTGTCCAGGCATTCCCAAATTCCACATCATTCCAGGCTCTCACTCCGCTGGGCAGGTTTTTATCGTCCCTGCGGTTGCTGTTGAAATTCCCGCACATCCCACACAGCTGATTCCGATATTCCAGGCCCACACGGACAAACAGGCTACTGGCCCCATTAAACTGGATCTCCACATTGGCTGTTGTTTTGACAGTAATCAAGTTCCTTTCCCTCTGGATTCCAGCAAGACGACCCAGTTGTGCTGGTAAAGGGGTACTTGTCCCATTGACCTGAGACAGTAAGAAAGTAGGGATCACAGAAAGGAAACTCTGTAACTAATCCTAGTCAGTTCCTCCCACCTCACCTTGAATAATCCCGCACCGAGCTGCCATAGGGCTGGAGGGAGCGGGATACAAGTCAAATAAATAAATAAGCAAGCACCTGGAGATCGTGTATGCTGAGGGACCCCCATGTTTTCCCCACTGATGTCAAAGAGGAAAACACGTGAACTTGGATCTCTTTTTATACTCCAGCAAATTAACCATCTTTTAAATTAGCCTATGGCAGACTGATTAAACTGTTCACAGTTCAAAGATGAAGGTGGGCATTTTTTAATTCATAGATTCATACATGTCAGAAGGGACCATTCTGGTATGGAGGCTTGTTCCAAAAAGCCAAAGAGTATCAGTCAGTGACTCCTTCACCCAACCCGTAGCTTATGGAAACCGGAGTTCATATTTCAGAAAGAAATCTAAGATGGGGTTAAGCACCCCCAAATAATGGAGAATTGACCACATAACCTTCATACACTTTCTCCACTGTTTAATAACAAAAATATGCCTTAGAAAGAGAGATGGAAAAGCTAGTAGATACTTGATACACAAACAATAAAAGTATGCACTTGATCAATAGCAAAATATTCACAGATTAACAGGGGTAGGGGACCTCCAACTCATGGGTCAAATCTGACCCACAGCTCTTTTTTACTGGGCCCTTCTCCAATTCCTAGCCCTTGCTCATGGATCCAGTCCCTGTCCTCAACACTGAAAGAGTAAGCTTGGGAGAAGCCGGCAGAGATGAGGGCATGCACTCAAGGATAAGGAACGGATTAATGGCACAGATCCATGATAATAATAATAATCTTTTTTTATATATAGCGCCCCCCCTACCATGGCACTTGGAGCGCTTTACATATAGCTAATAAACACAACTTTTTTTTTTAATCCTCAGTCACAACAACCCAGTGAAGTAAGGGTTCAAGGTGTTGGTCTTAGCCTATAAAGCCCTAAATGGCCTGGGCCCTGCCTATCTGCGATACCACCTCACCGGCCACCGGAAGTACCGAGGGGCATTTAAAGAACAGACCAGCGTCCGCGAGCCGAAGGGCCGTGACCAAAGGGTGCGGCCCTTTGGGGCCTTTCGGGGTCAGTCGGGGGTGGAGGGGTCCTACCATTGTGACCAGGGGGGAGGGAGTGGCCGGGGTATGGGGAACTGTTTCAATTATTGTCTGACTATTTAATATTGTCTAGAGGTCGGCCTTGGCCGCTGTGGGGCCAAGGTGGGCTTCTTTGCTGGGGTTGTATTATGGAGGGGGTGGGTATTGTATCCGAGAGGAGGTGGAGATGGTTGACTCCTCCTGGTGAGAGAGGGATGGAGCCAGCTGTATACCCTGGTGGCAGCAGGGTATTAGTAGTTGGAGCGATGGGACCATTGGCCTGATGTGTAGGCATGGTCGGAGGTGGTATTAGTTGTGGGGGATTGTTTTTGACATGTATGATTATGTGATATTGTTTATGCTGGGTCCCCTGTGTGAGAGAGAACCCCACCAAGTGTATTGATGATGTTGTACGCCGCCTCGAGTCTTCGGAGAGAGTGCGGAATAGAAATTAAATGTGATGATGATGATGATGATGACCCCCCAGGTCAGATCAGCCCCTGAGGTCATCTGGGGGTGCTCTGCTCGAGGTCCCCCGGGTTTTTCAGGGGGCCACGCAGGGGAGGGCATTCTCGGTGGCCGCACCACAGCTATGGAACTCCCTTCCGGCAGAGGGCCAGCTGGCCCCGGATCTTCCCTCCTTTCGGAGAAGTTGTAAGACCAGCTGTTCCACCAGGCGTTTGGCGGGGGAAGATGGGTAATGGGGTGTGTGTGTGTGAGTTTTTTCCTCCTTTTATGTTGTTTTAATTGAAGTTTTTAGTATTTGTAAGCCGCCCCAAGCTGCTTGAGGCAGGAGGGGTGGGGTAGAAAATGTTTTAAATAAATAAATAAGTAGGTTAGGCTGAGAGAATATTGTGACTGGCACAAGGTCACCCGGTGAGGCTAAGGTGAAACTTGGACCGGGGTCCTCCTCCCCCTGGTCCAAGTACCACATACTTAGCCATTACACCACACTGGCTCTCAGACTCGCTCTCTTTTCCCATCCTGAGCACACTCCTTATGCACCTCCACCTCCAACTACTGTCTGGCCTGTGACGTTTCTACTAATCTTCAAAGTGGGGAGGGAAACGGTTCCCCATCCCCATAAGAAGGAAACAATGAGAGAGAGGAGATTGATTCTGATTCTGAGGTATCCATTTTAGAATATTGTAAAATATTCAGTTCCCCAAATCCATACTAACTTTGCTTGCATATATCTGCCATCATTTGTTGCATAACAGTTTTGCATTATTGTTATACTTTTGCTACCTTTATCCTGGTTATATTTAAAAGAGAGTCTCACCTTCACAGCTTTGCCTCTTTCTAGGACAATGTGAGAAGTGAAGTTCCCAGTTTGGAGCCAGATTTCCACTCGGTAAACAAAGGACACCCTGGGGTTCCGGAAGTTTCTGTTTGCAGCCACGACCCGGAACGAGAAGTCCCGGGAGGAGCTGCAGGTGTGTGAGATCTCGTAATCGCAGGTGCCCTGGAAATGGGCCACAGCCCCATCGAATGTGAAGTAGTGAGGGTCCCCGGTCACCGTGCAGGTGGTCAGCTGGCTCTGGCAGCCCAGCTTGCCGTCCTTCAGGACACAGCGCTGGCCGGGGTTACAGCTGGCTGGGACACAGCGGAAGGTAAAAGGTAGGTCACAGCTGCATCTCTGTGTACAAGCCGAGAGCCAGACAAGCTCCCCAACCTGGCGTGGAGGGAGAGAGGTAAGAAATATTCATTATTATCCACTAGAGAAACCCCAGAGAAAATCTGAGCTATGGTTTATGCAAGCATGTACTCTTGCAAGTGTTTGGATGTGCAGAGGTGAGCTCTTTGATACAGGCAGATAGACATAATAAAGGTTTATGATAGGCTTCCACTCCCCCTCCCCCCCCCTTCCATGAGGGAAGGAATCATCAGGCTTCCATTGTCTAAGGTCCCGGGATTGCAGGGACAAATACTTTTGAAACAGAAACTCCTTCCTGCCTGCAAAGTGGAAGTGATGGGTCATTATTCCTTAGACAATGCAAGCCTGGGGAGTCTTTCCTCTGAGGGGGTGAGGGTGGAGAATCTTATCACAACTCTCTAATCTGTCTGTCTGTGATCAAAGGGCTCTTTGATGAATGAATGAATGAATGAATGAATATTGCTCCCTTTGTGTTTATAAAATTGAAACCCATTCCTCATGCCACCTCTAATGAATGAGGTTGCACTGTCGCTGACAATTGCAATGCCACTGGCATTTTCAAAGCCCTGGGTGAACCCAATGTATTTTTAACTTCTTATATAAACATGGAAGATAGGATACTCCATGGCTATTTGCAAAAGATGGTCAGGGGATGCAACTTTCTGCTCAAGGTGTCCCTAGACTTCCAACTACTAGAATCAGGGCGTGACTATACCCTCATGGCTTCCTCTGAAGCATCTGGTACTGGCTACTGTTGAAAACATGATACTGGGCTAGATGAAGTTGAACCTTTACTCTGACCCATCAGGCAGCTCTTATGTTCTTATTTACAACAGCCACATACCTCCTAAAGTCCCACCTTATGTGGGGCTGCCTCACTTTTACAGGAAAATTTTGTGGTCCCATCTTTGGAGAACAATCCCCCATTTTTGGAGGAAGCTGCAAATAGCTGCCATCAGGGTATTGGGCAGCCAGGCCACCAAGAGTGCCACCAGCTTCCAACAGAGCCAAGTTGCCACTGCTGTCACCCACCACCACTGATAGCCAGGGTTCCTAGTTTTCCATGACAAAAAATTGGACTAAAAAACCAAAATTCTACGATTAAAAATGGGAAAATCTGAATTTCGCCATGATTAAAATTCAGATCAGGTGAGAGGCACTGTGGGTGGGAAGTTCCCTTTGAAAGTGACAGGCCTTGGCCTCTGTAGACCCAGCCGGGGCCTGTCACATTCAAAGGCCGGCCGGCACTTACCCCCTCACAGCGCCTCTCACCTGGGAGGCACTGTGGGGCAGGGGAGCGGCCTTTGAAAGTGACAGGCCATGGCCGGAATCACTGCGGAGCTGGGCTCTACAGCAGTCCCAGCTGGGACCTGTCACTTTCAAAGGCCAGTCAGTGCTTTAAAAGGCAAAATCCATGGGATTCTCTGCTAGAAGGCAAAATCCACGTTTTTCCGTGGTTTTCCATGCCAAACAGGAAACTAGGAACCCTGATGATAGCAAGGTGGGGCTGCTTCATGAGGCGTGGGTGTGTGAGTGTGCATGTGAGTGTGCGCGTGAATAATATGTGTGTGTATGTGAGGAACAGGACTTACTGGTTGAGGGGCGGGGCTTAGGACCCTTTTTGGCCACATACCAATTCATTAGTCACTCCTCTCTCTCCTCCCCCTCCTTCTCTCCTGTCCTACTTCCCTCCTGCCTCCCTTGAGGAAATCTCCTCCCTGCTCTCCTCCTCCAACCCTTCTACTTGCCCCCTTCACCCCATCCCCTCCTGCTTCCTGACCTCCATTGTTTCCACTGTCGCCCCTTCCCTCCTGCACATCATCAACCTCTCCCTCTCTACTGGCTCCTTCCCCTCCGCCTTCAAGCACGCCACTGTCTCTCCTAGCCTCAAAAAGTCCACTCTTGACCCCTCTAACCCTGTCTCACTCCTTCCTTTTGCTTCCAAATTTCTTGAACGTGTTGTCTACTCCTGCTGCCTTGACTTCCTCTCCGCCGACTCCTCCCTTGACCCCCTCCAATCTGGCTTCTGCCCCCTTTACTCTACTGAAACGTCTCTTGCTAACACCACCAACAATCTTCTTGTGGCTAAATCTAATTGCCTCTACTCCATTCTTGTCCTTCTTGACCTCTCTGCTGCCTTTCATACTGCTGACCACTCGCTCTTGCCGGACTCACTTCACTCCCTTGGCTTCCGTGGCTTCATCCTCGACTGGTTCTCCACCTATCTCTCTGACCGCTCCTTCAATGTGTCTCTTGCCAACTCCACCTCCTCCTCCTCTCCCCTCTTGGTTGGTGTTCCCCAAGGCTCTGTCCTTGGCCGTCTCCTCTTCTCTATCTATACCCTGTCCCTAGGCAAACTCATTGCCTCCCATGGCTTCCAATATCACCTTTATGCTGATGTCACTCAACTCTATCTCTCTACTCCCTCTCTCCCTCTCCATATGTTTAAGCTCGCCTCACCAGCTGTCTCTCTGATATCTCTACCTGGATAGCTCAACATCAACTCAAACTCAACATGGCTAAAACTGAACTCCTTATCTCCCTCACCCTCCTCCCTGTTGATCCTTATCGACAGGGTTACCATCCTTCCCGTCCCCCAAGCCCGTAGCTTAGGCTTCATCTTTGACTAACCCCTTTCTTTTAAACCCTACATTGACTCTGTTGCCAAATTCTGTCACTTTTCCCTCCATAACATTGCTAAGATTCACCTTTTTCTCTCTGTCTCCTCTGCCAAAACCCTTGTTCATGTCCTGGTCATCTCTCGCCTCGATTACTGTAACCTCCTTCTCACTGGCCTCCCCCGCTCTCCCCTTTCTCCCCTTAGCTCCGTCCCAAACTCTGCTGCCAGGGTCATCCACCTTGCCCATCGCTTCGGCCACGTGCAGCCCCTCCTCTCTTCTCTTCACTGGCTCCCCCTTCCTGAACAAACCCTGCACAAGCTCCTAGTCGTCACCTATAAAGCTCTTCACAACCTTGCTCCCCCCTACTTCTAATTTCCCTTCGTACTCCACTCCATGAACTCCGCTCCTCCTCTGTCCCCTCTTTCGCCCTCCCACACCTTCCCTGCTCCCCTAACTGCCTTTGTCCCTTCTCCCTAGCTGCCCCCCATGCCTAGAACTCCCTCCCTGCCCACATCCATCTCACCCCCTCCCTTCGTACCTTCAAATCCCTCTTCCGCTCTGCCCTCTCCATCTCTTCGCTCCCCTCACCTAACTCCTGCTGATACCTAACACCCAGTACAATCTGTTACCTGAGGTCTGTGTACTCATATCCTCACCACATGGACCAGCCAGCCATCATTCTCGATGTAACCAAGCCAAGTGCATGTACCTGGGACCTCGCATCCTCGTGAATGTTACACCCCTTGTCTCTCCCTCTGTTCCCCTTCCTTCGTCTCCCCCTCCCCCCGCCCCCCTCTGTCTCTCAGATTGTAAGCCCTAGGGCAGGGACCATGTCTATTCCATTATTTTGTAAAGCGGCAGGTACATTGCTGGCGCTATATAAATGCTTGCTAATAATAAATAATAATAACTTGGAAAAGTTTAGGCCAGGGATTCTGAAACAAAAGGGAGAAATTCCTTGCTCAATACAATCTAGCAAGACAGAGGCTGAGAGGGAAGTAGAGCCGGGCCCTAGGCTTGCGGAGGCTGTGTTCATTGCCCCAGAGTGAGCATTAACCCAAACAGAGAGGAGAAAGAAAAAGTATAAAGGAATATGGATTAAGATTCTCCCAAAGGGAATGTGGGTTAGGGGTCAACCAGAGTTTTTTATGCATTCATAAAGAAAAATAGATTTTGTTCCATATTTTCCAATCACTGGGTTATATAGTGAGAGAGTGAAATGTCAACTCACGTTGTAGTAGCATCCATTGTGCACACAGCCACAGTGCTCTGGCAGAACGCACTTGTCCCCGCTCCACAGGAATCCTTCATCACAGAAACACCCTTCAGAGCATGCAGGGCCACCGTACTCCTGAAGCCAAGATCCAGAGCACAGGGACTGGTAGGGACTCTCACAGAGCTCGTAGTGAGTGTGCACCGGGCAAAGAGGGTCTAATGGAAAGGAGGGAGTTGGGAGGAAGAAGTTCCTGTATCAAGAACCTGAAAATATGGTGGAATATCTTATTCCATCTTAATAAGAAGGAAATTCACTTATCTGGGATCTGATCCTCAAAAATACTCCACGGCCCACGCCCCATGTGTGCCAAAGGGGCTTCCCCCATCACAGCACTTTAAGGACTGGTCTGCTGGACAAATACTGATGTTCATCAAGTCATGTGGTCCACATAATTCCTACATATAGTGAGAGGCTGGTGAGCTGAGTGGCCCATTAGAATTTGAGCGGCAGTGTCTGTTAGGGTCTGCACAATGAGAGCATTGAAGCCCCACCTCCTGAGACTATATAAGGAAGCCCTGGCCAGGGCCATAGCTAAGTAGGAATGGGTCCCCTCTACTCCAACGTGCATATTCCCCCACCAGTCTTGTGGCCCTTATTGCAGCTGCATCGGATGTACCTATTATAACTATGCCCATAGCGCTGGCTACCCCTCCATTTCTTGCTCATCAGCGAAGACTCAAGAGTCTCTACTGTAGTGGGGAAGAAGGATGAGACATCATGGGAGACTTGTGTAGACAACAGTACAGACTCTGGCTATATTGGAGACCTGTTCCTGGAGCCTCACACTGATGATTATCTGCACTCAGTCAGGAACCACCTGCAGTTTGGGGAATCCCTTCATCATGCCTAAAGTCAGTAGACGATCGGGCTTTTGATGTGGCGGGTCCCTTGGTGTGGAACTTGCTCCCTCCAGATGTCTCACTGTTTTCAGACGAACGCTCTAATGCCAACATTATTTATTAAAAACGGCATTATAGTCACATGGTTTTAATCAGGATTAAGCGTTTAGACAATCGCGGTCGTGTCAATATAAATCATTAAACCGGTATGGCCGCCTGAATGCGGATGCCAGTATAGCGCTAGAAGGACTCCGTCAATCACATGGGTCACTGAAACTGCCTGACGTTTGTTGTCATTATTATTATTATTATTAAACATTTATAAAGCGCCAGTAACAACCTGGCGCTGTACAGAACATATAATCAGCTGCAGTCCCTACCTGTGGCTTACAATCTAAAAGACAAGGAGGGGGAGACAAGGAGAGGGGACAGCGGGAGAGACATGGGAGAAGACAAACAAACATTCAGGCGGATGCGAAGTCTCAGGTGCGTGTACTTGGCTTGGTTACAAGGTGGTCGGTAGCAGCAGTCAGCAGAGGAGGGCTGACAGTAAGAGCAAGGGGAAAGACTAGAGGGCATTGGGAAAGGCAGCATGGAAAAGGTGGGTCTTGAGGAGGGATTTGAAGGAGCGGAGGGAGGAGGCAAGGCGGATGTCGGCAGGGAGGGAGTTCCAGGCATGCGGGGCAGCGAGGGAGAAGGGACGAAGGCGGTTGGGCGAGCAGGAGAAGCGAGGGAGAGCGAGGGAGGGGACAGCGGAAGAGCGGAGAGCGCGCGCAGGAGCGCGTAGGGCGATTAGGTCCGAGAGGTAAGGGGGAGCTTGGTCATGGAGCGATTTGAACGTGAAAACCAGGAGTTTGAACAGGATACGTTCAGGAAGGGGGAGCCAGTGAAGGGAGAGGAGGAGAGGCGTCACATGGTCGAAGCGACGGGCAGAGTGAATGACCTTGGCAGCAGAGTTTTGGATCGCCACAAGGGGGGACAGGTGGGAGCGAGGGAGGCCAGCAAGGAGGAGGTTGCAGTAGTCGAGGCGAGAGATAACCATGGCATGAACAAGGATTTTGGCCGAGGAGACAGATAGAAAGGGGCGAATGCGGGCAATGTTGAGGAGAGCGAATCGGCAGGATTTGGCCACAGAGTCAATGTAAGGTTTAAAGGAGAGGTGCGTGTCAAAAATGAAGCCCAAGCTGCGGGCACGGAGAACAGGACGGATGTCATAGGTCCCTGGAGTAGAGGGAGGGGGGAAGTGCCAGTCCTGGCCAGGAGGAGAGACCCCGAGGTAGTACAGGTGCTGCTCAATCCACTCCTGAGACTCCGTGACTGGGGGAGGAGGGAGCGCGTGTTTTGCGGGGCTCCTGCCTTGCCACAGCTGCGACTGGGGAGGAGGCAGAGCCTGTGCAGTAGACAGCTGCCCAGGTGCAGCCCACTCAGTATAAAAAACAGATAAATGAATGAGAAAAAAATCTTTAATAAATAGATAACAAAAGGAAAAGAAATCAGGGGACAGTCCCTGCGTCTCTACTCTGCTTCCTGCCTGGGTGCCCCTCTTGGCTGCTGTGTGGGCAGTGGTGAGCCCCTCTCCTCACAACGTCCTCGCTGCCTGTCACGGATCCCTGGAGCAGATGGGTAGAGGGGCGTAAACTCGACCTCCAGATCTCTATGGTCTCGGGGGTTAATATCGGTTTAAACATTCACACGGACATTATTCCAACACTATTTCAATCAGATATAGATAAGACCTTTAAATCCAGGTTGAACTATACTGGCATTTAACCAGGATTCAACTCAGAAGTAGGACTATTTATACTGGTACGGCTGTTCAGATGATCACCTTCAATCTGGATTTATAGGGAATAATACCAGTATTATGTTTGTCTGAAAACAGACAGTGTCTTAGTTCCTCCCAGTCATTCCTTACCTTTAAAAGCACCTGAAGATTTATTTCTTCCCCAGCTGATTTAAGATCCACTGCTAGTTCCCCTTGCTGTGTTTTCTCCTCCCTCCTTACCCACCCCTTCTAAATTGTTTTTAAATAGATTTTTATTTTAAATGGATTTTATACTGTTTTATTATGATGTTATAAAGCGCCCTGAGCATCATTTTGGTGGGGAAGGGGGCCCTACAGAAATAAAATGTATTAATTATTAATTATTAATATTAATATACCTCTATGAACATTCATCATTGTGTAGGTCAATAACCTGTCTTTCTTCTTTAATTGATTGGCCACACAATTTCCAGGCTAGTGACAAAACAGCAGCATCCCAAAAGGAGGCAGGATCAAGGAATAAGTACTCATAGATTTGTAAAACCACATATGTACTTGTTAGTCATGTAGCTACATCACTAGAGAATGCATATAAGTGTAAGAAGATCTAGGACCAACGCATCAGGTTAACAATCTCCCACAAGAGTGTATAGATCAGGAATGGGGAACTTCAGGCCCAGGGACCAAATGTGGCCCACGGCTAGTTTTTATGTGGCCCCTTTCCAGTTCTTGGACCTGGCTCCCCCCCCCCCCAGCAACCCCCCAGCACTGAAAGAATGAGCTCCAGGTAAGGGAGCAAAGATGAGGGCATGCACACAAGGAGAAGGGAACAGATCCATGTACGGATCCTCCTTCCTGAGTGCACCCTTGCCCCCAACTTCTATGCAGCCCTCTGCCCTTGCACAGTGGCCTTCCTCCCCCGCACCACAGAGTTGCGGGTGGATTGCCCAACGCTCTACACTGGTGCCCACAACTCTGTGGTATTGCTCGGGGCAACGACCGGACGAACGCAGAGCCGCAGCACGAGTCTGCCAGGCAGACGGACAGCAGCTCCACTTCGGACTGGTACCCTGGGTTTGGCTAGCCCACTCTGCAGGCGGTGCTCCGGGATGTCCTGGAGTTCCCCAAGCAGGGCTGGCCCAGAGCAGGCAACACCTGCTCTGCTTCCACTTCTGGCAGAGCACCTTTAGACAGATGGGGGTGAAGCCTGCTGGCAAAGCCAGCAATGGGGCAACCCATTTGTCTAAAAGCACCCAGTGAGTATCCATGTCAGGAAGCAGCTGGACCTTCCAAGAGAGTCTCAGAGGTCAAGACAGAATATTGGAATGTGAAAAGCAGGATAACTGGAGATGTCGTCATTTAGACTTAGCATACTGGGCAGAAAAGAGAAAGAGAGAGAAACAGAGAAGTGTGACCTCTGCAGTGCGTGTCATAGAATAAGTGCTTAGCAATCCCAAAAGTGATCAGTCAGTATCCAGGCTAGATTGGTACTATCATCTGCCAGATGAATAAGGAGCTCATGTGTTAATTCACAGTGTTCGCAATTTACACCAGAGGTCAGCCAATTCAATGATGGCTAAAGAAGCTAAAGTAACATGCTTAAATATCAACTGCAGCTTCTTGAGGGAGGATAGTAAACCTCCCCACGGTACACGGATACAAGGAATAAGGCACTTTGATATTCTGAGTTCCTGGCTTCCCAACAGGGGCTGTAAGATTATGTTGCAAGAGTCATCGTCCCTCTGTGCTTCTCAGATTTCGATCACCGGAGTTTGGTTCGTTTGCTCCCATACTACTGGCCTTTAACAGGCGCAAGGTGGACTCTGAATTCTGCATCTCTTGGGCCGTTTTTAAATGGCACATGTCCATGAAGGTCCACTCATCCCCCACCCACCAGAGCGCCTGTCTGAAGGGGACATGGGTGGGTGGGTGCCACCCACCCACCCATGTCCCCTTCAGGGTGCATGCTCCGGTGACCCATGCACTGCCCACTCATGGAGCATCAGGGGAAAATCTGGGTTGCTCCATGTGAGGGCAGGCCAAACGGTGCATGGGTAGGGGCGCACACCCATCCCGGCCCGTTTGATTTCCCCCACCCCACCCCACTCACCGGAAGTAGACCCACCCCCCCACCCCCCAGCCGTGCCCGTTTTAAAACGGCCTTAGTTTTCTAAAATTGGAGCACAGAAACAGCATGAGAAGCAAGGGTGTTGCTGATTAGTGACAGTAGTTTGGCTCGACATTGATGATACACTTTGGCATTTGGGTTTCAGAGGATTATAACAGTCACTGCAAATATTGATGGAGTTTCTCACTCAGCAGAACCACGGAATGAAATCAAGATCAAAGGCAGGAAGTAGCTTAATTTGAGAGGGCTGACTTACCACAAAAGGACTCATTCCTCCAGGCTGAAATGGAGACATTGGTTCTCTGGCAGGCAGCCACGTACATCTGAATGGACTGGCACAGGGAACTGCTGCCCTCTCCAGACGAGACACACAGGTCAAAAATGCAATTGGAGAAATAGGGCCCTGGCTCAACCTGCGAGTGGCAAGAGGAGAACGGTCCGTCTGGGTCCTGGATCACCCAGCAACGGGATTTCACCTGGATGAGATGCTCCCCCTCTTCACACACAGGGCAGGAATCAGAGCAGCCGTCACTGCAGCCAGGGACCGTCTCTGACTTCCAATCTGCAGCAAAGTGGAAGGCGTCCTTCCCTAAGGAGCCGTTCCGTGTCACAAAGTCATCCTCCGCGGCTCCGTTGTAGTTCCCGCACAGCCCGCAGGTCTGGCCTCTGTACTCCGGGGGGAGGCTGACAAAGAGGCTGTGCGCCAGGTCGTAGCTCACAGTCAGCCGAAACGCTGTTTTCAATACAGTGTATAATCCACGCTGATAAATGACTATTCCTCCGGCATTGAGATTCACTGGCAGGATGACAGTCACTCCATCAATCTACAGGTAGGGAAGCAATATCAAAACAGAAAGCCATTGCAGGAATTAATCATTCATGGAGTATCATGTGACCAGAGGTGGCTTTAGGTATAGATGACATGGACGCTTAGGGGCCTGCGGCTGCTCTTTAAGAA